>CP092870.1:102952960-103060753 GCA_030710605.1 Cordylochernes scorpioides | reverse complement strand
CGCGAGATAACCAAGTGTGAACAAAATTGCCTCTGTTTCCTTAAAATAACAAGGAGTGTATTATGCTTAAAGTATGAAACTTCCTCAAATTTTGTCCAGTAGTGTAAAACACTTCACACACACAAAATTGAAAACATATTTATTAGTTTTTTATTATAATATTCTCGTTCGAATATTCTTGAATAAAAATTCGAAGTACTCAAGGGGGGGAAATTAATACTTATGTGATGTTTACTTTGAAGAATAAAAATCTATTTTAAAAACACAGTTAAGAAAATGGTTAAAGGTTAAGCTGGTAAGCATCTTGTATTGGAAATATAGTCAAATTTTACGCCATATTAAACATCAAATAACTTTATTTAATAAAAGTTCAAATTTACTACTTCTAATGTTTGGTTAAAACGGATATAAATATCTAAAAAAAGAAGACCAATTTCAATTAAAATAAAAGTATTTTATTAAAAATTAAAAATAATAATATTTTTTATTGAAATATCAAATATAAAATCGCAAAATTATCGATTAAAATGTCGTTAAAGTGTGAACCGTTGTATTTAAATTCAAATAAAGAAAGAAAAGTTACTTGCTTTTATAAGTATCAAATATTGATATTAAAAATAAACAAAATCCTAATATTTATAGATTTATATATTAAATAATATCTATATATTATATTTTTATTTTCATATATCACAGACACAACACATATAATTTTCAATTATTTATTTTAATTAATTTATAATTATGATTTTGACCATAATTTTTGAAACGCTATATTTAATTACATCATAAATATTTATAAGTTGCAAATATCTTATGCAAATAATTGCGTGCGCCCAACATTTTTCATATAAAATAATATAGAAATCTATTTACAAATTCACTGTTAATTTTAATGTTTGATTTGAATATTTTATTAATAGTTGCTATTAAAATAATTGATTTGAAATAAAGAGAAATACTCAATTCTTTTCGCAACTTTTTCTCGTCAACGACTTGCGCTTAGGTAAGAAATCCTTTTTTTTAACAAACCTTATCAATAATACACAACATTTAAAAACATAATATAGTGAATATAGTAAAAATGAAGAGGCATTTAACGCTATTAAAATTTGTATTTATATGAGTAGCATTCTGAATATATTTTTCTTATTCTGCTCGAAATATGAGGCTATTTAAATAGATTTGTTTTGTTTTTCGAGCAGTAAAAGGAAAATATTCTAAAAATTCCTCATTTTATAAATAAAAAATAAATGGCAATAAATCTCTTCATTTTTTAGAATATAAATGTGCTAATTTTTATTCTATTTTGTGAATAGCGAATATTTAAAGATTTTTAAAATAACGATATCTTTTGATATTTAAAAAAAAAAAACATTTTAAAGTTTGTAATATCGACGTTTTAAAAGTTTCTAAATAAAATTTAATATAGAATAACATTTTTTTATAGTTTAAGATAATATTATGAAATTAAATTAAAATATTTTAAAGTTAAATATAATAACCAAATTTATTTAAAATGAAAATTTCTTATTGAAACTATTCTATCTAATAACTTTTATATATATTTTTCCCAAAAGAAATTTCAACTTGCATTTTTATAATATTTTAAAAAATAAAACACACATCAAAATTATTTTAATTTTATATATGCATTAAAATAAAAATATCTTTAATGAAATTTTTAAAATGTTCTTATAAAAAAAATCAAATACACGCCTACATATTTAAATCCTTATATTCTTATTTTTAAAACTTAATATAAAATAATAAAATATTGAGCCAAATATGGATTTATGGATTGTATATTATGCTTTTTATTTTATTTATAAAATTATTTTTAAAAGGATTTTTTATTTTATGCATTTATGTTTACAGTGTTAAACAACGTTATAGAGTTTAGTTAATGAATATTTTGATATATAATGACAAAGTTTAGAAGTTTAACACAATGACATTTTAAAAAGTTTAAAATCACGTTTTTTTAACGTATTAGCAACCACAACACCTCTAATATAAAATAACAACCATTTATAGTTAAAATGTAACATAGTGAAAAATTGAATAAAGCAATTTGAAGTTTTCTATTTTACTTAATTTTTCTCTGATTATTTATTATTTTTTTATTTAAATTAAATTTTTATTTGACATCTTCCTATTTATTATAACATTCGATATCTCTTTTATTACCCTATAAATTTAATATGTAGACATATAAAGTTTGATAATCTTTTCGTACGATATTATATAAGATATTGTGAACTAAATTGAATCAAGAAATTGGGTTGGCCAAATATCAGGGAACAGGCTAAATCAATGAATAGTTGATTTCTGTTCCACCAGATGGCGCTCTGCCTTCTGTAAAGCACATGTGCTCCTGGTCAGGATATGCCTTTTTTATTTTTTAATTAAAACTAATTCATCAAATAAATTTTATTATTTTATGAAATAAAATAATTATAATTTAGAATATTAAATATTAATATTTCAATATGAAAAAATCAATTTTTAAATCGAAAACATTACTTGAATTTAAGATGTTGTTATTTAATTTCACACACATAAAAGGTTATTTTTCAACACTATGTTTGTTATTTTCACTTTAAAAGTGGAATTAAAATGTTGATAGTTAAGCTGTGGGGTTGTGGATAAACTTAGAGAAATGTTATCATTAAATATTTTAAAATCTTCGCTATTAACTCTCTTCAAAATGTCAATAGGATACAATGAAATGTTGTTATTGGGCCTTAAAATGTTGCCTTAATATTGTAAAATCACATTATATATATGCACACAGAGTATACAATGTCCGTATGAAATTCTGAAAGGAATATATGTAAATATTGCTGTAATCAAAAGAGTATCTTATGCATCTTTTTACTCACCTAAAGCTTATTTCAATTGCATTCAATATAGAGATAATATTTCATACCTATTTGCATATTTTATAAGTTTATTTTCAATAGAGAGTATATTTATATTATAACTTCCTTATTTTTAACAAACATAAATATTATTGGGGTATATCAATTAAATCAAAGTAGTTTTAAGTCTCAGAAGAGACCAATAATTGTCAATAAATATCTATCGAAGTCTAGTTAAGAAATACTAGAGACTGGGATAAAGTTTAACACCAATTTAAGGAAGTGGAAAGGAATAATAAAAACGAGGCAATAAATGGACTTGACGCAATGCGGAATCCCAATGGCTTGTTTACATGTTGACTATCGCCACAACAGATTTTAAATAAGGGGATTATGCAAATTAAAGGTAAATAGTCCAGCGCGCATTGAGAGAATAGGCCCCTTCTGATTGGTCCATCGTATTCTCTCTCATACCGCTTTAGTATGTAAATATAAAGGCAGACGATAGTAGCAAAGTAGGATTAAATTGGAGCAGATTACCATGATGAGGTTTATTTTGGCATTACTTTAGCGATTTGTACTCTATATATAGTGCTATTGATATTGCTAGTTGGAATGTTTTATGAATTCGTGATTTCTCTGAAATTTCTTCGATAATTTTTATTTCAAGTTGAAAGATATATTACCCGAGCCATATTTTCCATGAAAACTTTATTTACATAATAAATTAGTGACGATAATAATGGTAATTTACACACTTCTATAAGATGTTCATATTAATTTTTCCATATTTATAGCAATTATTGAAGTACATTCATGGACAAAACTTAAAGAAGTGGAAAGTCTTTGATATCGCCGGTCGTCTTTTTTTTTTAAGGAGATAGAAAAATAGTGTTCACACTTGCTTATCTCGTGTGTCTTCAATAAAGGTCACTGTAATATCTTCCAGAGTTATTGTCTGAATCCCGCTATACATGCTGAAAGGAACAACTTCCTTAAGTTTTGTCCATGTAAATATGGAAGTTCAGCCTGCTATATAATCTGAACTGCCCGATACAGAGCGGAATAGTATATTAAACTGGTGAAACCTCTGTGAGGGTTGACTATCGATGAGCCAGACCAATATTTTTCCAACGCAGTAAGTACAGAAGAAAGGTTGTTTTATCTGAAAAGATAAAAAAAGAGCTAAAAAATAGTTTGAATATCTTTAAATATATTATATAAATATATGTTTGGAGCATTTCATACAATCCTATAGTTTATCTAACTTCTAGAGTTAGAACGTATAGAGATATTAAATCTTTATTTTCTGGTAAAGAACAATTTTTTTTTCCGCCCGAAGGGAAGTTTCGTTGAGCTACTCAATTACCCCGCGCTATCTCTCTCAATTAACGGGGTTTATTAACCAGGTAGATTTTTGAGTAATTAGCATTGATCTGGACCTAATTAGACACCATTATTGAGAGGTATTCAAATCAATTTTGTGAAGATATCTCTTACATATTTGCACACACTCGACTAATTGGATTCAAGATTTCATTGAAAAGTGGAAGAGTATGAAATGTTTTTTTTATTATTATTATTTCTCTACGATATGTTGTGGAGAGAGGAATCAGTGTTTTCTTATGTATCCATTCCTACTCCTCCTCCTCAACAGACAAGTTATCATTCCAAAGATGGAAGAGTTTCTATCGTTGCTAGATTGTTGATGGCATTGTAGAATGCAAGACAATAACGCCACATCTATATATAGGAAATGAAAACATTAAATCATGAATGTTTCTTTTACACATAAACCAAATTTGTACTGTCTTTACTTATAAAACTATTTTAGAGGCGTAATATTCTTTTTAAAATAAAACAATTTCTACTGTCCTTACTGCGATGGAAAAATTAAAGGGAGGGCCTGGCTCATCAGTGGTGAACCCTCCCAGCGGTTACGCCAGTTTAATCTACCATTTTATTTTGGTATATGGTAGATTAAACTGGCGAAACCGCTGGGAGGGTTCACCACTGATGAGCCAGGCCCTCCCTTTAATTTTTCCATCGCAGTAAGGACAGTAGAAATTGTTTTATTTTAAAAAGAATATTACGCCTCTGAAATAGTTTTATAATTTGATAACAGATGGCGCTCTAGTACATCGTAACATTACTGTCTTTACTACCATGAAAAAATATTGGGAGGACTTGACTCATTATTGGTGAAATTTACCAGCAGTTTCGCCAATTTAATATACCAAACCGCATTTTAGAGTTCTAATACTGTACTGGACAATTCTGATTATATATGCTACTTATATACACAACATTGTCGAATAATTTCCTAATGTTTCTGCATAAACAGTCTTTTGCTAATAAAATATCAGAGGCAAAAAGGTCAAATATAAAGAAACTCGCCGTTGTTACCTTTGGTCACTTCCTACCGAGGATATCCGGCGATCCCTCTTGTTGTAATTAGAACAGTTCTTTCACTGGAGCTTTCTCCCAGTCTTCCATACCTCCAGTAATACCGTTTACTACTCCCAGTGTCTGACAACATGTTTAAACATGTTGATCCTACGCAACCGTCCCCAAAAGGCCGTAGCTTTCTTATAATGCTGGTTTATTCTTAGAGTACCTCATAGAGCATTCTGTGGTTATACATTATACATACAAGCATAGAGTATCATCTTATTTATTTGGAATAAAATACAAATAGAGAAATATATGTATAGATTGACTTCCTAGCTTGTAATTTGAAGTTGTATTGCAAATATATATACTCATGGACAAAACTTAGGGAAGTGTAAATTCTTTGATGTTGCCGGTTGTCTATTTTTTCGAAAGAAACAAAGGCAATTTTGTTCACACTTGGTTATCGCGTGTGTCTTCGATAAAGGTGACTGTAATAACATTCAGAGTTATTTTCTGAATCCCGGTATACATGGTACAACTTCCTTAAGTCTTGTCCATGAGTGTAATTATGTATCCGGCGAAGAGATTATTTGTTGAGCGTTTTTTTTTTATTGCTCTGAATGACAATCTTTCACACATTATCTTCAGCAAAGGTTAGTTTTCTTGCCATGTGTTCTCTCTGTAAAGGCGAGTTTACTGATTGTGTTTGACTGGAAATGGTCTGTAATTATCTTACAATCTATTCTATGGTCGACGTATGTTAAGTTTGTCCTCAATTTCTCTTAACCTTATGTTTAATAAAATAAATGTTTTGTTGGGCTGAAATAATGGCTTTGCTCATCAAACCTGCCTTATTTACATAATATTGTAAGAACTACTGCCGTCAAACATCATTGACAATAGAAACGTCGCGATAAATAAAAGCGGGGATATATGCAAGTAAGTTTTATCTCTCTACATTACGGGAAGTCAATCCTCCCAGAAGCAATTGTCAGCGCCAATTGCAGGAGACGGGGAGTGTTTATTAAAGTTTCAGCGGGGAGTTTGGTATTCTGGACAGAGCTTCTCTAGTTTCCCATTATCTCCTCGAGGTGCTTCATCTTGTGATGTACAGTACTTGAAGTGAGTCTACCTTGTCGTGTACTGTGTTCTATTTGTAACTCATTTGCATGGTGTATTCTTAATGTACTCCACCTTTATCGATTTGCATAAGGCAAGCTGCTCAAGTTAATATTGTGTGTGTTTACATATCTTACTGGGAATACAAATAACTATTCAATATCTTATGTATTTCACATAGAGAGTAATATTTAGTAGATAAGACAAAGACTCACCTACAGTATTTGTAGTTCCTCCAATCAAATCGTCTCTTTATCCCATATTGTGTTTATTCCATTATCGGATATAAGTCTCTCTCAGTAAATTTTGGTTATACTTGTTATGTAATTAAAGTAAGTAAGAAGGACGTAACCAATTTAACTTTACATATTATTTATTATTTAAAGCAATTATATGAAACAAATCTTGGTATATGTTTTACGTGAAAACAACTAAAACAATAAACATTATATACATACAAGTTCCTTTTCAAACACGAGCTCATCTATAGCCATTGTTACTCTGTGTAATATTCTAACAATACTGATGCAATGGAAATTAAAGATACTTCGGCCAGTAAATCTTTTTTTTTTTTTTATTGTCTCGAGTTTCGACAAAAATCTTTTGTTCTCGTCAGGAGCAAACAAAATAAAAACATTTTGTTCGCTCCTGACGAAGACAAAAGGTGTTTGTCGAAACGTCGAGACAAATAAAAAAACATTTACTGGCCGAAGTATCTTTAATTTCGAAAATTAAGAATGCCGCCGGCCAGGCAGCCTCTATATTTACGATAAGTATATTCTGGTGATTTACTGATGTAAAAGAAGTCCTGTTTAAACGAACCTGAGAGGGACATGGAGAACTTATAACGAAGCAGAAATATATAGTAGTGATACCATATTGTGATACTTGGCAAGTAACAGCTTTATTGACTTCTAGGTAACAGTAAAATATAAAGTTTTAATAAATTACAGAGTTATTAAAATAGAAATAATATAAAATATATATATAATCGCATAAGACGAAGCGTTCATTGAAGGGACGTCTGGATATTATATCAAGGGTTACAAGCCGCCCTGAGTTTGTACAGCTCCTTGCTTATAACGGAGTTTTGAAAGAGATAGAGAAACTATAGTCAACTAATGGTTCAGTTCCATTGGGGTTGGTTTTAACATGGTGTTACTGTATGTATCTTAACATATATATATATATATATTATGATATATCATTAAGATATATTTGAACTATAAATATTTATGTGGAGCAAATATTTTGAATTTTCTAATCGCCTTTGAATAAAAAATAGCAAATAATGAAATTCAATACATAAGACTCGAAACCCAAATTCCCCTCTGTATTTCTTCTTTATATCACTAGAGGCAGCACTGTTAGAGCCATAATAATAAAGGACCCCTCTCTCGTCAAAATAGACGTGTCAAAACTAGAGACGACATCTATTGACCGTCTCCGCAAACTACTGTACTCGGATCGGTGACAAGTTCATGAGATCCACAAGGGATCAAATGATAAGGTGTTTAGTGGCTATCCTAAATGTATGGCCAAAATATAGAGATGGAAATTTTTCCGGGAAGATTCGGTCTATATACGGTTTTTAGCTATGATGTCTATTTTGACGGAAGAGGTGACCTTTATTTTTCTAGATCATTATTCCCCCCCGTCAAAATTTTCAACTGTGTTAGAGCTAAAGTGAAGATTTGATTGGTCCCTATTTATTACACACTGTGTTTCGAAACCAAGTAAAAAAAAACCATTGTCGACATGGGACATACTCTGTTTAAGTAAGGTCGGATAGTAAATCTAAATATAGAAATGGGAGCTAACTAACTTGGAACAAAAGAAAGATTTCCACTAACTATTCTTATGATAATTATGGGCCTATTGTGACATTAAAAATAGCTTATGGGAGAATTTGTGCGAAAGTTTACTGTTTCTGCCCGTCGCTAAAAATTGGCGGCGACTAATGGCCTTTAATTTATCTCCAATCGTTAAATATGTATTAGTCCGGAGTCAAAAACGGAACAATTTGCAACGCTAATCTCGCAAATAAAAATTCTGGAAAATTTTTCCCACAAATGAGGGAATATACTCACTTAGACTGTTTGGAAGTGTACTCTCCCTCTCTCTATATATATGTTTTATTTACCTTTCTATTTATAAATAAACTTTGTTGTTATTTATTTTTGGCTTTCAATGTTTGTGGTGAAATTGTTATTGAATCAATATTGATGGTGTGGTTGACAATATTGATATAAAACCTTCTATTTTTTTCTGCTGAGATTATCAACTAGTGAAAAATAGTAAAAAGTGAAATTTATATTCCACTCCTGTACTATTTTTGACAAAGTTTGACGTTGTATCTCGTCCTTCCGGCCAAAATACCTATTTCATGATTTTTCAGCATGCCCCAAATACCAGATAATTTGGTCTTGAGGTACAGCTTGTAACACGCTAATGAGATCCAACAGCCCGAAACGCGTACGTGGGTAGCTTTTCTTGATTAATCAAAAGAAGGGGGTGGCCATTTATAGAATAATTAAAAATCAACGATTCTTTGATATTTATCCGACAGAAGGCGAGATTCAAAAGATGTATTTTTTCTTAATTTATGGTGATTTGAGAATGCTGGCCTCCCATTGACTTGGTTTAAAACAAAACGTTTTAATCAAAGTGAATACATGACTCTAAATATATATTTACCATAGCTGTGTTTGAATAATATTAATTAATTAACTTTTGTTTATTCTTCAAATGATGTCAGGCGATTCCTTTTCTTGTAATAGCTGTGTTTCAAATAAAATATCACTTTTATAAATATAAAATATCCTTCCATAGTAAATGCAGAGTATATAACAAACCCAATCCAATACAATAGTAGAACGGACTGGAGATTAATTTGGTGAAACCGCTGAGAGGGTTCACCACTGATGAGTCAAGCCCTCTCATTCAATTACTTATATCATAGCAGTAAGAGCTGTAGAGATAATATTTGATGATATTATTGAAAAGGAACACTTTACTAGTAAGTCTGTTTGTTGCATATTTTATAAAATATCCTTTTATTACATTTAACTCTCTCTCTATCTTCATTAAAAACTTCCTTTATTTTTTAATGCACAACTTCGACAATTTAGACATTATAATGAAGATTACAGGAGTCGATCCTCCCGTGAGATAAATTCCAAACAAAGGATTTTTCCGTTCTCTCCTGGCTTGGAGGTTGAAACTATAAATACATTTTTAACTCCTGGAATCAAATAGTAACCTTACAGCCGGCACAAACCTTTCTATCGGGTAGAAGAAACCTTCTCATAACCAACCAGATTGAAATCAGTTAAATGGATCCATCCAACTATATAGAAGAGCCAAAACTTTCTTTAAATGTACAAAATGTGAATTGAAACAGGCCACTTTAATGATATTAATTTATATTCTGAAATTTTATATTTTATAAAATTACAAATCTTTGTTTTCTTTTATGGAAGCTTACATTGCTTGACTTCATGGATTGGATCACTTGCTCTACTTAACTAATTGGTCGAAATGTGAAGTTTTAGTTTTGCATATTGACTTCAATTTTGATTTGAATAAAAATAGGTTTCCCTATATTTAAAACTAATATTCGTTTTTAAAATAAGGGAAAGGTAGAGGAGAGGTAACAGAATGCCGTGACGTGGGGTATGATGGAAATGAAAGGAGTGTAGATTTAACCTGTTTAGCTTGTTTATTCGATCAGTAATTTCTTATGTTTGAGTATATCATTCTGGGACATAGTGGGAGAATGAATTATTGCCTCATTCTGGAGGGAGGGACATAGTGGGATATTGGATTACTGCTGATTCTGGAGGGAGGGACATAGTGGGATATTGGATTACTGCTGATTCTGGAGGGAGGGACATAGTGGGATATTGGATTACTGCTGATTCTGGAGGGAGGGATATAGTGGGATATTGGATTACTGCTGATTCTGGAGGGAGAGATATAGTGGGATATTGGATTACTGCTGATTCTGGAGGGAGGGATATAGTGGGATATTGGATTACTGCTGATTCTGGAGGGAGGGATATAGTGGGATATTGGATTACTGCTGATTCTGGAGGGAGGGACATAGTGGGATATTGGATTACTGCTGATTCTGGAGGGAGGGATATAGTGGGATATTGGATTACTGCTGATTCTGGAGGGAGAGATATAGTGGGATATTGGATTACTGCTGATTCTGGAGGGAGGGATATAGTGGGATATTGGATTACTGCTGATTCTGGAGGGAGGGATATAGTGGGATATTGGATTACTGCTGATTCTGGAGGGAGGGATATAGTGGGATATTGGATTACTGCTGATTCTGGAGGGAGGGATATAGTGGGATATTGGATTACTGCTGATTCTGGAGGGAGGGATATAGTGGGATATTGCATTACTGCTTATTCTGGAGGGAGGGATATAGTGGGATATTGCATTACTGCTGATTCTGGAGAAGGATATAGTGGGATATTGGATTACTGCAGATTCTGGAGAAGGATATAGTGGGATATTGGATTACTGCTGATTCTGGAGGGAGGGATATAGTGGGATATTGCATTACTGCTTATTCTGGAGGGAGGGATATAGTGGGATATTGCATTACTGCTGATTCTGGAGGGAGGGATATAGTGGGATATTGCATTAATGCTGATTCTGGAGGGAGGGATATAGTGGGATATTGGATTACTGCTTATTCTGGAGGGAGAGATATAGTGGGATATTGCATTACTGCTTATTCTGGAGGGAGGGATATAGTGGGATATTGGATTACTGCTGATTCTGGAGGGAGGGATATAGTGGGATATTGCATTACTGCTGTTTCTGGAGGGAGGGGTATAGTGGGATATTGGATTACTGCTGATTCTGGAGGGAGAGATATAGTGGGATATTGGATTACTGCTGATTCCAGCAGATATTGCTGTTTCTGGAGGGAGGGGTATAGTGGGATATTGCATTAATGCTGATTCTGGAGGGAGGGGTATAGTGGGATATTGCATTAATGCTGATTCTGGAGGGAGGGACATAGTAGGATATTGCATTACTGCTGATTCTGGAGGGAGGGATATAGTGGGATATTGGATTACTGCTGATTCTGGAGGGAGAGATATAGTGGGATATTGGATTACTGCTGATTCTGGAGGGAGGGATATAGTGGGATATTGGATTACTGCTGATTCTGGAGGGAGAGATATAGTGGGATATTGGATTACTGCTGATTCTGGAGGGAGAGATATAGTGGGATATTGGATTACTGCTGATTCTGGAGGGAGGGATATAGTGGGATATTGCATTAATGCTGATTCTGGAGGGAGAGATATAGTGGGATATTGGATTACTGCTGATTCTGGAGGGAGGGATATAGTGGGATATTGGATTACTGCTGATTCTGGAGGGAGAGATATAGTGGGATATTGGATTACTGCTGATTCTGGAGGGAGAGATATAGTGGGATATTGGATTACTGCTGATTCTGGAGGGAGGGATATAGTGGGATATTGCATTAATGCTGATTCTGGAGGGAGAGATATAGTGGGATATTGGATTACTGCTGATTCTGGAGGGAGAGATATAGTGGGATATTGGATTACTGCTGATTCTGGAGGGAGGGATATAGTGGGATATTGGATTACTGCTGATTCTGGAGGGAGAGATATAGTGGGATATTGGATTACTGCTGATTCTGGAGGGAGAGATATAGTGGGATATTGGATTACTGCTGATTCTGGAGGGAGAGATATAGTGGGATATTGCATTACTGCTGATTCTGGAGGGAGAGATATAGTGGGATATTGGATTACTGCTGATTCTGGAGGGAGAGATATAGTGGGATATTGGATTACTGCTGATTCTGGAGGGAGAGATATAGTGGGATATTGGATTACTGCTGATTCTGGAGGGAGAGATATAGTGGGATATTGGATTACTGCTGATTCTGGAGGGAGAGATATAGTGGGATATTGGATTACTGCTGATTCTGGAGGGAGAGATATAGTGGGATATTGGATTACTGCTGATTCTGGAGGGAGAGATATAGTGGGATATTGGATTACTGCTGATTCTGGAGGGAGGGATATAGTGGGATATTGGATCACTGCTGATTCTGGAGGGAGAGATATAGTGGGATATTGGATTACTGCTGATTCTGGAGGGAGGGATATAGTGGGATATTGGATTACTGCTGATTCTGGAGGGAGAGATATAGTGGGATATTGGATTACTGCTGATTCTGGAGGGAGAGATATAGTGGGATATTGGATTACTGCTGATTCTGGAGGGAGGGATATAGTGGGATATTGGATTACTGCTGATTCTGGAGGGAGAGATATAGTGGGATATTGGATTACTGCTGATTCTGGAGGGAGAGATATAGTGGGATATTGGATTACTGCTGATTCTGGAGGGAGGGATATAGTGGGATATTGGATTACTGCTGATTCTGGAGGGAGAGATATAGTGGGATATTGGATTACTGCTGATTCTGGAGGGAGGGATATAGTGGGATATTGGATTACTGCTGATTCTGGAGGGAGTGATATAGTGGGATATTGGATTACTGCTGATTCTGGAGGGAGGGATATAGTGGGATATTGGATTACTGCTGATTCTGGAGGGAGGGATATAGTGGGATATTGCATTAATGCTGATTCTGGAGGGAGAGATATAGTGGGATATTGGATTACTGCTGATTCTGGAGGGAGGGATATAGTGGGATATTGGATTACTGCTGATTCTGGAGGGAGAGATATAGTGGGATATTGGATTACTGCTGATTCTGGAGGGAGGGATATAGTGGGATATTGGATTACTGCTGATTCTGGAGGGAGAGATATAGTGGGATATTGGATTACTGTTGATTCTGGAGGGAGAGATATAGTGGGATATTGGATTACTGCTGATTCTGGAGGGAGAGATATAGTGGGATATTGGATTACTGCTGATTCTGGAGGGAGGGATATAGTGGGATATTGGATTACTGCTGATTCTGGAGGGAGGGATATAGTGGGATATTGCATTAATGCTGATTCTGGAGGGAGAGATATAGTGGGATATTGGATTACTGCTGATTCTGGAGGGAGGGATATAGTGGGATATTGGATTACTGCTGATTCTGGAGGGAGAGATATAGTGGGATATTGGATTACTGCTGATTCTGGAGGGAGGGATATAGTGGGATATTGGATTACTGCTGATTCTGGAGGGAGAGATATAGTGGGATATTGGATTACTGTTGATTCTGGAGGGAGAGATATAGTGGGATATTGGATTACTGCTGATTCTGGAGGGAGAGATATAGTGGGATATTGGATTACTGCTGATTCTGGAGGGAGGGATATAGTGGGATATTGCATTAATGCTGATTCTGGAGGGAGAGATATAGTGGGATATTGCATTAATGCTGATTCTGGAGGGAGAGATATAGTGGGATATTGGATTACTGCTTATTCTGTGAGAGGACATATGGACAAGGTGTGCCCCAAGTCAATGGCGGCAGATGGTGTTGCCGCACGGTGTGTCCCAAGTCAATAGCGGCAGATGGTGTTGCCGCACGGTGTGTCCCAAGTCAATAGCGGCAGATGGTGTTGCCGCACGGTGTGTCCCAAGTCAATGGCGGCAGATGGTGTTGCCGCACGGTGTGTCCCAAGTCAATAGCGGCAGATGGTGTTGCCGCACGGTGTGCCCCAAGTCAATGGCGGCAGATGGTGTTGCCGCACGGTGTGTCCCAAGTCAATAGCGGCAGATGGTGTTGCCGCACGGTGTGCCCCAAGTCAATGGCGGCAGATGGTGTTGCCGCACGGTGTGCCCCAAGTCAATGGCGGCAGATGGTGTTGCCGCACGGTGTGCCCCAAGTCAATGGCGGCAGATGGTGTTGCCGCACGGTGTGCCCCAAGTCAATGGCGGCAGATGGTGTTGCCGCACGGTGTGCCCCAAGTCAATGGCGGCAGATGGTGTTGCCGCACGGTGTGCCCCAAGTCAATGGCGGCAGATGGTGTTGCCGCACGGTGTGCCCCAAGTCAATGGCGGCAGATGGTGTTGCCGCACGGTGTGCCCCAAGTCAATGGCGGCAGATGGTATTGCCGCACGGTGTGTCCCAAGTCAATAGCGGCAGATGGTGTTGCCGCACGATGTGTCCCAAGTCAATGGCGGCAGATGGTGTTGCCGCACGGTGTCCCCCAAGTAAATGGCGGTAGATGGTGTTGCCGCACGGTGTGCCCCAAGTCAATGGCGGCAGATGGTATTGCCGCACGGTGTGCCCCAAGTCAATGGCGGCAGATGGTGTTGCCGCACGTTGTGCCCCAAGTCAATGGCGGCAGATGGTGTTGCCGCACAATATTTCCACAATGGTCGTAGTCGGTGATGATGTCGCCTCCAGTAGTTGCAGTAATATATCCGGTAGAGATGTCACAGTCGGTGGTGGTCACAGTCGGTAGATGTCACAGTCGGTAGATGTCATAGTCGGTGGTTGTCGAATTCGGTGGTTGTCACTCTGGCCAGGTGAGGGCGCTTAGTTCCCCATGATGACCTCCCACAGGGTCTTCACCTGGGGAGCCCTCAGCCTGAAACATCACATTTTTCAAATCTACAATTCAAAATTATGTTTAGAATATACATATATATACATACAATTGGGTACACATTATATATATATATTTTTCAAAATTGTGATATACTGTTACACAAGATAAACCCTGTCGCAACATTTGTTTATTAAACCTTAAATTTTGATTTGAATATACATAGAGAGAAGCATTTCGTAATATATTCCTTTTCTCTTTCTACAGTCCTAAAGATAATATCGACACGCTAGATGAAAACGTCGTTCTTCCTCTCTACGTAGTCAGTGGAATTACGGGAAGGAATATTGATCTTTTACCAAAGTTCTCAATGGTAAGAGATTCATCTTTTAAACACCGTGTTCTTAAATTCGCCCGTTTTCCTTTTCAATATCTAACGCCAACAATCATAAATAAGCTGAATAGACTAGAAAATGTCTATTAAAGAGATCTATTTTGCTATTTATTACAATATATTGCATAAATATATAATTAATGCTTTTCTCTCTAAACTCAAATTTATAACCTTTTGCTGTGTATCTGTGAATTTATAACCATTCAAAATTAAAACAATAAGAACATATTGGATTCCATGGCTGTTATTTTTTATATCAATATGTTTATTACAATAGTGGTTTGATTGAATTTTATTTCTTATCTTTCCTAGAGAGATTACTGTTAAGATTCAGGTATAAAGGCTAATAAATCATTAGTTGATCATGGAATCAAATATAAATACTAAACACAATCAAAGCCACGAATTAAATACATAAAAGAATTATATTCAAATGAATAAATTTAAATAATGTAATCTACGCCCATTGAAATATAAAGAAGCTTCAAATTCGATCCCAAAAAAAGGCGCAAGAAGAAATCTACTAACAGTGTATACTGAAATGTATCGGGAGAGAAATCCTATATATGAAGAATTGAAGGTTGCATCGATCTGTTTTATGATGCGGTTTTCTCAGCAAGGTCTCCTAAGAAAGAAAGGATTACGATAGAAATTGTATTCTGTTTTGTAGGAATGGTTGTTCAGGGAGTTGAACCTTGATTTGATGGTTCGTTCATGAGAGGATTCACTGCGTTGTGCGGCTACATAGTTTGTAGATATTGGTAGAGTGGTTGACTTTTATCTCGATGTGACTCTTAGTGAAATAACTCTGTTTAACTCTAGGTGAATTTCTTATTTATCTATTGACTATTTGATATTGGAATTAAGGCTGTTTTTATCAGTTTGATTAAAAGCTAGGTAATAAGAATTCGTGCATAACAATAGCTCTGTGGGTCTCTAGGTATACATGAGCTCTCTATGGACTATTTGATTGGAATAAAGGTTGTTTTCATCAGTTTGAATTACGCTACGTAATGAACATTCGTACGTAACAATAGCTCTGTGGATCTCTGGGTATACATAGGCTCTTTATTGGCCATTTTATTGGAATCAAGGTTGTTCTTAACAGTTTTAATAAGTTCAACACAATGGTGTCTTTTAAAGTAACAATAGCTCTGTGGATCTCTAGGTATACATAGGCTCTTTATTGGCCATTTTATTGGAATCAAGGTTGTTCTTAACAGTTTTAATAAGTTCAACACAATGGTGTCTTTTAAAGTAACAATAGCTCTGTGCTTCTCTAGTTGAATCTCATATTTTTCCATTGACTATTTGATTGAGAGCAAGGCTTGAATTGCTATCAGTTTGAATAAAATCTAAGTAATGATATTACATAGTGAACAATAGATCTGTGGGTGTCTCTAGGTATAATAGATTGTCTCTTTTTTTATTATTTGATAGAAAGGAAAGACTGTTCTCATCAGTTGTAAAATGTCTACGTAACAACAGTAGACTGTAGCATTGAAATAGGAAGAGTGTCGACCGACGTACCTGGCGCAGGCCTCCCTCGACATCCTGAGGAAGACGGGCTGAAACAGATAACACTGTCAGTCGGCTAGAGAGAATTATAACCGGAGTGGTCTCACCTTCTCCGCCAGCTCCCTCTTGACCTCCTCCATCTGCAATTCACCGAGATGTCACAACATGTCACATGTCACCAAGTCAATTTGCATACCTGGCGGTCGAGTTCGTCGAGGAGCAGCTGGTTCCTAACCAGGGTCTTTATGAACTCGTCCTCCGCCGCCTCCTCCTCCTCCTCCTGCACAGTGATGTGGAATTGGGGATATATGCAAATAGAGTAGAGTATTTGTTAATACTAAAAACTTTCGGTAAAATTATAAATAAAAGACAATTCGCTGAAGGAAGAGTTTGTTTTCTCCCCTAAGTGAACTGTAGTTTATTTACAAGAGTATCTAATTGAGCACAAGACAACATGGCGTAAATATATATTGTAACAGAGTTTTTATTAATTTTATTTATGTAACATAGTTTTTATTATTTTTTATTAACAGAGTGGTCATTTTTATTTTTATATCTTGCGACTCTGTAAATTTCCCTCGTGGCTTATGTTTTGTTTACCTTTCTTAGTTTTGTCCTTCCCTGAAATAAATTTTGTTTCCTCCTGAAGTTTTTGTCTTCCCTAATTTTCCACGTAGCAATATATATATCAACTATCAACGGAAACCGAACAGATCAGACACTATACTGACACATAATCAAAAAAAGATTTTATCTCAAGGATATCGTATTTAACAATGCCTGGACAATTTTGTCGAATGATTTGCTGATGAATTTTCAGGTGCCCAATTGTGAGTTGATTTGTTATTCGGATGATATTTCGATCATATGCTGGAATAAAGATCTAGCATCACTAAAAATAGGTATAGAGGAAGCATTAAATACTATCGAATTGTGGTTTATTAAGAACAAGTTAGAAATCAGTTCCGAAAAATCAAACATTTTATATTTGCATAATAAAGAGAAGATCCCAGTTAAATTTAAGAGTGGATTAATTTCACCAGTACAAAAAAATACAAATTTTAGGAATAACAATTGCAAATCATAGAAGAAAAAACAAATTAAATTTTGCTTTTCATATAGAGGAAATAGTGAGCAGAACTCTAAGAATAAAAAATTTTCTATTCTCTCTGTGCAGCAAATCATGGGGTTTGAGCTCCCATAAAAGAATTACATTGTACAAATCTTTATTCAGATCAACTTTAACATATGGATCAGAAATATGGTTCAAATTTTTAAATAAAAAATCGATACAAAAATTAAACTCAATGCAATATCAGATATTAATATGGAGCATTCAAGCTACAAGACAACTTCGTACAACTGTGTTCACAGTTTGGCTAAAACTCCATTGATTGCAGATTACATTGAAGCAAAAAATATGAAATATGACTTAAATAACTTATCGTTCGAGGACAAGCAAAAATACAACATCGATATTCCCTTTATAATTAAATCCTATATAGACGAAAGAATGTTGCTCTTACTGAATAATACAAACGAGACATTTACAAGTTTTTTCAACCGGGGTATTCCAAATTATTTTCGCCCTAATTTCCACAACACACAATTTGTAACCAACCATGGTAATTTTGGAAGTTTTCTGGAAAGAATCCGCGCATCGGAGGATCCGGGCTGTTTTTGTGGATGCCGCATTCAAGGTTCCACTCACCTTTTACTTAAGTGCCCAGCATTTCAAGACTACAGACTCAATAACTGTATCCTCTGTACCGATCCAAGAGAACTGATATCCAGCAGGGATTCATACATTGTATTCAATAGATTTTGTAAATTTATATCAAAGTTTTTAAATAATCTCAAGTGTTAGGTAAATTAACTATGTGCTTTATATATGATTTTATTTTCCTTTTTTCTTTATTTTGAGGTGTGTTTAAATTAAATTACCTATGTATATAGTATGCTTGTTTGAAATCAATTTCAAGAATATGTAAATGCCTTGAGCATATGTTTTTGGATATGTAAATAGATTCTCCCTCTCTCTCTCTCTCTCTCTTGTATTGCTTTCCTTTGGGCGCCAGTGTCCTTGGCGGGACATCGCGCTTCATATTTACAGTTGAATAAAGGTTGAATAAACAATGCCTGGTGGCCAGCAGTAGTAGACAGAATGGATAATTATAGCGTTCTCAACCATTTATTACGGATATATATACCTATGTAAATAACACAAGATGATTGTTACCTTACCCAATTGGGAGAATCTGTATAGGGCATGTCCCTAATAAAGGCTTTGTGTGTGTGTATGGATATATCCAAATTTACTTAAATAAAGAAAGAAAACTAAACTCTCCATACGAAGATATCACTATCGAAAAAAATGTTCACGGGGCTGTCACCACTACTATGGAATATTTTAATAAATGATTTGCTGATCAATTTTGAATCTTCCAACGCTGATATAATTTGATATTCCGATGGTATATTTGCTGGTACAAGACTGTGGAGGGACCGAAGTCTGTGACTGAAAACACTTCAGAATATATTGTACAATGGTGGAACCGGAACAAACCAACGGTCCCAATTAAACAAAGTTATTAAACTTTCTTAATAAATAAAATATCCCGAAATAGTTCGAAATTAATATCGTAATGCAGATGGACCAGGTTAACACATTGGGAATCCACAATTTTATAATCTTATTTTCTAATCATAATCAATTATATCCTCTTAAGACAGAACGAATTAAAAATTTATACTTATCGCTTAGTTGTGGGGTTTAAATATGCAAAAGGAATAACATTGTTCAAAACTCTATTGAGGCTTGTACTTACATATGCGTTAGAGATTTGGTATAACTTCATTAATAACCTATGTAAACAAGTGATATTCAAAGCAATATTAAAATATTTTATGAGGTCAATTCTTGCATATAGAAATACCTTATCTAACTGTATTTACCTAGTCTCTAGCAAATATCCCTCTACTCACAGACTATATAGATTCCAGAACAATTAAATACGATTTGGCTCAACTTTCAATGGATGATTGTAATCTTTACAAACCTCATGCTTCAGTATCATTGAATTATTTTTAATATTAAAAAGGGATAAAATATTCGCTTAAACCCCAATGAAGATTTTCGAAGATTTTTCCCCTTGTGGTATCATATTTCATTTCGGTCATATTTCATTTCTACAATTTTTACAATTTCTACAAATTTATTAATGTTTAGCATCGACCGGATCAGTGTAAGGTTGCTACTACAGTGAGGAAACACAGGATTCAAAATATGTTCTGTTGGAATGTCCTATATTTGAGAACGAGAGTTTATTTATAGCAAAGACTGAAATATATTTGTAAAGATACACAGTAAGAGAAAATACAAACAGTTTAAAGATATATGTAAATATATTTATGATATTCTTACTAGAGCCTCAGTAGTTTAGCCTATTAGATATTCTGATTTGTATGTTTGTATATATATTTGACTGTATATATATACTTGAAATGTCTCCATTGATGTAAATTTACATAGAATGTCGGTACCAGCTTGTTACTGCGGAGTTGGAGAGGATGTAAATAAGGAAGATAGTTACAGTCAGAAGTTGGGTCTGTTTAATGATAACCCTGTTTTGTTAACCCATCATTTATTTCGCCTCTAAATTACTGTAAATGTACTATGTAAAGAAACTGTATGTTTAATATAGGTTAAGAAGAGATTTTGTAAATTGAAGTGAATGATACTTTATTATAATATGACATATATAAATTCTTCTCAGTATAATATGCAAATGTACAAGCTATAAAATAGAGAGCGTAAAATTATGGCCAGCCACTACAGAAGTCTGATGTTGGGGAATGCTAAGTACGAGAGAAGGCCGTTCAGTTATGTTTAGAAATAAAATTGTCTTCAGTTAATTAATTGTGAAAATTTGTCCGCTATGATAGAAAAAATGGCGATGAATAATTTCCACTCCTCAGAGCTAAATTTAGCGAAGTATATAACAAGAGTTAGGAATGATATATCATGGGACTGACCTCCGGGCCGACCTCCAGGGCCTCCTCCTCCACCTCTTCGCCTGTGACACAAGAACTCACTTTATACCACATATATATATATATATTTACATATATATATATATATGTTGATATTAAAAATAGAGAAGGCATCTCCTGACCACGACCACCATCTCCTGACCACGACCACTAATATCAACACCTGACCCACTTATCTTTTTTTTTATTGTTTTTCATATATATATATTTACATATATATGTTGGTAAATGTATGCTCCAATACATAAGTTGTAAACGATCAATAATATTTGGATTTAAACGAAAAATATTAATCACAAATATAAAGGCGATATTTCACGAAACATAATATTTCTTCTTTTCACCCTTTTTAAAACATATTATATATGTGTATATATGTTTGTATAAGATTCATATATGTGCGTAGGTGAGCGTGCTATAGAGTGATATGGCGCCGCCATAGTTTTTTTATAATACAATATAATGCAGTTATGATGATTTTATTATAATGATTACATTTGCGGTAAAATTTGTTAAACGTCGTTCTATTGTCTTTTTATCTCCAAAAAATATCCATTTTGGCAACTGAAAACTTTTCAACATATTCCAAACTACCAAGATGACTCTTGTAGTATATTTTGATATAAAGAGAATTGTCTCTCATGATGTAAACATAGAATACTCCATCAGTCCCACGATCTCCAGTCGTAACTTGTGAAAATTACGTTAAATCGGAGTTAACGTTAATTGAATTTATATTAAGCTGTATTTTGACGAAACTATGATTCATAATTATTTTCAATTAAAGTTTGAAAATCTTCAAATAAAGAGAGAGGGGTATTTTACATTAGAGGGATTTTATTCTGAGAACGTAGCTATAAAATGTTAGGAATTATATAAAATATATTTTAGTCCTTTCAGTCAGTTAAAATGATTGGTTTAAAACATTTGGATATTTTCATCAATGCTCCGTTTCCTTTATCAATTTCCAAACCAGAATATATATTGTACGGCCCATACTCAGTAGTAAGTCTTTTCCATTGTCAATTTCTATAAAACACCGATATTTGTAAATGAATTACTTAACACTAAAATAAACAATAACCACATATTAGTTTTGTTTGATGTAGAAGCACTGTATCCCAGTCTCCCTCATGAATTAATTATAGAAAATACCAGAACATTTTTTATTGAAATATGCACAGATTTCTTAAGTATTGAAAAAATAATTGATTTAATATCGTTATGTTTAAAAATAAACTTATTTACATTTAATTCAAGAACATATAAACAGGTTAAAGGTTCCCCCATGGGAAGCTCGTTATCCTTCCCTATAGCTGAAATAATAATGCGTGCTATAGACACGTGGATTACATCTCTATACCCTGAAGACATTATTATATATAGAAGATATATAGACGATATTTTATCATTTGTACAATATAATAGTTATCACTCAAATATCAATTTTACAGTAGAAAAAGAGAATAATGGTTTCCTCCCCTTTTTAGATAATAAAATCATGAGAATAGAAGATAAATTAAATACAGGTGTATATTATAAGCCATCCTTTATCCCAAACTACATTAAATATTCTTTATTCTCTCCTCTTAAACATAAGATCAATACTATAAAAACATTATCTAAAAGAATATACACACATTGTTCTTTACCTCAATTAAAAACAGAAGAAAAATGCAAAACATTATTCAAAACATATCATCAGGTCACCCAAAATCCTTCATCCTACGTCTCATTTATCAGTGTCTGCCGAAAATACTAAATCAATAGCCCAAAACCCTGAAATTTATAAGGCAATATGTATCATCCCATATTCCCTTCAATCAGTATCCATAGATGAAACTCAGAAAGAAATTATGGCATTAAAAAAAACAATGGTTGCCTGTAAAGTCGGTTTTACGGGCGAAGATTTTACGTGACAACGGTAGAATATTTATTGATATGAATATAATTAAATTGCACAATAGGAACAAGGAATTGAATGAAAATAAGAATTGCACAAATTTTAACTATAGAAATATATTTTGTTTACTAAAACATTGTACATGTAAACTTACACTTAACTAATTCCTATTTGAGTGATTTTGTTGAGGATAGGACGATGATAGGAGAAATATGAAATGAAAGGAAGTGTTTCTGCTGTAATGTGTCTTGCGAAAGTCAAGTCGATAGTTGTTCCTTTTAACGTAGTTGACTTAGAAACGTTTGATACGCAATCAAGATTATACGTATTTTTCATGATATTAAGAAACGAGTTGTCAGGCTTTACGTTTTTGTTAAAATCACCACACAGAAGAATCGGTATACTAGAATCAACTTGCACGAACGGTGGCACGTACTGGCTGTTGTGAATGTACGGACCGAGTCCTTGCCATAGTAACATTCCAATATCCTGCATACTAGCTCCTGGATGAATATATACAGCACCGAGTATAAACTTGAAGCTAGTATTAGCGGCGAAGCAAGTAACTTCAGTCATGCACATGTCACCCTTGGTTTTAATGACACGAGTTACGTCTGTAATCGCAACTTGGAACACTTCCGCCGTAGATGTCGATGATAATTTACGATAGATCGCCACTCCACCAGCCGCGTTGGTAATTGAAAATCAAAACACTTATTCAGATCGAAGGTTCAAATGTTTGCTAAATAAATTTGAAATTAAATAAAATTTGTAATTGTAAATGATGAAGTTGAAAATTAAAACATTTACTTAAATTAGATGTTAATATTCTTGCTCAACACAGTTTAAATAAAGTTTTCTTATATCTGCCACTTTTTCTTAATATTTGTAATTTTAAAGAATCAATTCGAAAATCAAAACATTTATTCAGATCGAAGGTTCAAATTTTTGCTAAATAAATTTGAAACTATTTAAAATTTGTAAAATAATAATTAATTAATTAATTAATTTTAAACTAATAATTTACTTAACACTATCAACATTTATCAATAGTATGACATAACCTATAAACTCAGTTTCTCAACTTTTGTGTCAATCTAACAATTAATCAATCAATCATAGTTTACGATAATGAAATATCAGTGTACAATTATTTACCTTTATTGTTGTAGTTGTTGTAAATGACGAATCTAAGCACTCCACATTTTCACTACAGACACAGCTGACGATACTTTAACCACACGTGTGAACTTGTATTATGACGCTTTCTTGTTTTTCCAACGCCAAGAACGTTCGAGAAAGACAAAGACAGAGACAAGCATGCGCCGATTCAATGCGCCTAATTCTCTAGCGCTGCGCGCGCAGCACTCTCGTTCGATGACTCATCGTAACGTTACCGGGCGTTACACTTTTTCATAAGTGACTCCCAGCCGCAACCTAATTTAAGACGTTGTCACGTCAAAACTATGTACAAATTTAGACACTATGATCAGAAACCCGCATTAACAAATAATCAGTTCAATAGAAAAGAAGCCATCTACTCCATATCATGCAATATATAACTGCAGTTCTAAATATGTAGGGGAGAAATGTCTATAATAAAATAGCAAATTGGAATAACAATAGCAACCCACGATAGTTCAACACATAAAAGAAACAGGTCGTACATTCAACTTATCCCATAGTGTATTATGACAATAGTAAATCCCAAAGACATAGAATCCATGATATCCAAACAGCAAGAAAACATTTACATACCAGAAACATATGAAACAATATGAACTAATACTATCCCATAGATGTCTTCTATATACCACAATAGTTCAAGACTTTATTAAATTTAGTTTGATGTCTCAAGATATTGTTCAACCTGCGTGTTTCTAAGATGTATATATTTCAAATGAATGTTCAATGTGTCTTAATAACATATTATTATATTAACACAAAGCAATAACGCGCCATCTATACATATAAAATGAAAGGAATTAAAAGCACGAATGTTTCTTTTGTACATAATACAAATTTCTATACTGCCCTTACTTCAATGAAAAAATATATTGGGAGGGCTTGGCTCATCAGTGGTGAACCCTCCCATTAAATTGGCGAAACAGCTGGGAGGGTTCACCACTGATGAGCCAAGCCCTCCCAAAATATTTTTCATTGAAGTAAGGGCGGTAGAAAATTGTATTATGTACGAAAGAAACATTCGTGCTTTTAATTCCTTTCATTTTATATATAATTATACATTCAGAAAAAATATAGCCACATCTACGGAACATCTTGAAATATGTAAATAGTAATAAACATTTGTATGAATACATATCCTTCATGTCGATGTTTAGTTAGTTAGTGTGATACTCCCGTCAAAAGTTGAAAGTCCGAAAACTTGAGAAAATAAAATGTTATACAAGAAAATTATCTCTGGAAGCATTATTGATTTTATTAAACTAGAATTTATATAAAGCAAGAAATAGCATTCAGAAATTTACACGGTATATTTTTAATCAAATATTTGCGTATTTTAAAACAATGTTTTCCATAAAATGGTTTCGATAGATAATCTTCAAAATGAGAGAAGATTTCTGATAGAGAAAGTTATCAATAAAAATAGAAATTTAAGGATATTGTGGCATGGGGTTGAAATAAATAAATAAATAGAATTATAATAAAATATATGCAAAAAATATTTTGACGTAGTCATTAGTTGCATTTAAAACGAGAATGGTCATTTTATAATGATGTAGTTTATAAGAACAATATTTGGTTATCTAATTCCACAGATAACTCCGCTCAACGTTTGTAGAAAAACTTTTCTATCAGATTCCATATTTCCATCTTTAAAATATCGAAGATCAATCTTAGCAAAATTTTCGAAAAAAGAGCATCGAACATAAATTATCAAATCTTATCAAGACATCCAATCGATCATAACTTCATGACTTCTTTTCTTATGAATGAATTTAAAAGATTTGGCAACCTCCCGAGTAGTGACAATAAGAAAAAGGAAGTTGTTCCGTTCTATAATTTGAACCAAGGTTTCAGTTACAAGTTGAGAAACTCACTTTGCACAGAATGCGTCTTTGAATGTTTACAGCCCATTTTGCTATTTGCTCGCAACGTTTCGCTTTGTAATTCAAATTGTGATTCTAAAATTCCATGGATACCGGAGATTTCTTTTAGAATTGAACATTTTTAAATAGGTTCCAATGATTATTTCTAAGAACAGACCCACGTATGATATAACTCTATTAAAGCTAACATATCTCTCAGTATATAAATTATTTTGACTATGGATTAATAAACTAGTACTTTCGAGTTTTTTTTTTACTATTTACATATTGGTACAAGACTTTCGAACTTTAACGCTCTTCTTCGGGTACTCAACATTCCGATAGGAAAAGGAGGATGAGTTATATACAGAAGGAATCCTACCAGAGTACAGACACCAATAGACGAAGGATAAAGTGGTAAAACGTGTACGTCGTATATTTAAGATATATTATATACCTAGAGTGACCGTTAACTGGTCTTAAGACAATATCTCTATAATATATTATAATGGTTTTAATTTGCATATATACTCTCCTGTATAGATTAAGTGAACTCGATGTCTAAATAAAAGGTGGACCTTATCATTACACTTCACAATTCATCCTTTCATACTTCATCCCTAAGGTTAGAAATAATCGTTATTTCTCCTTAAAATAAATTTCGATTTTTCGTTCAAAAGAAACACATGCGGGATAATTTTCAAATGTCGTTCTATAATCATAAGCCACATTATAAATTACCTTCATTTAATTGATAAGTTGGTGAAAGAAAGCTACATTAAGGAATAGATAATTGTGGAATATGTTTTCATCTCCCGTCAATGTCAGTGGATCTGTCATCAAATCATCCGACTGGATCAGTCAGTTTGGAGTTGAAAGACAAGTATATATTTTCCAATATTATAGAATATATAAATATTAACTAATAGTTTATATTTATTCCGACAGATGGGGCAAGCCATCAGCAACTTTTATATATATCAGAATTGGAGATGTTTTTGTCGTAATTTATCCACCTGATCCCGGTGTAATTTCACTTTTGTGCTTTTTTGTCTTTTATTATATAGGCTCAACAGGAATGTGCACACACTCAAGACAAACTCCTGGGTCAAATAACTCTGAGATATCTGTTAGGTCTCCAATATCAACTTGGGTCCCGTGTACAAAGTGTCCATATTCTGTAAATTGTTGAACGCTCGTGTAATATTGTGTCACACGGATGTACTGTAGTTAAGACCCGTGTAGTCGTCGTAGTTTAATTTACATTTGTTTTTTTACAAAGTGAAACTTTATTTAACCGTCTTCTGGGGTGATACCATCTCATGTCAATCTGATATTTATCAAAGTTTAAAACCCGGTGGAGCTCAGAATACACGGCCGTTACTTCCTTCGGGAGGTCGAAAGGTAAAAGCCAGACCTTTGATCTCTGATGATCCCCTATTTTTGAAGCCTGCGGTGCCGGAGTAGTGCTCGGCGCTGCCTTGGTTCCCTCAGAATCGGCGCGCACTCGCCTTCTCTCCCCCGGGGTGCCCACTTCTGTCGGCGCCTCTCCAGCCTTCTCCTTGGCCCTCCCCTGCGGCGGGCGCTTGGAGACACCTAAATATGAGTGATGCCTTAAAATGCTAATCCCAAAGCATGTAGAAGGCAAAACAATTGTACAAATACACGGCCGTTATTTACAGTGAAGGTTTGAAGTCACGTCATGTCATGATGATATACAGAGTATTGCGAAGCAGATTAATCTATGTACCAAACTTCCATCACTTTTGCAAATTCAGTCAAAATATCTAACCTGTACACCATAGTTTCTGGCTTTGTCCCTCATCAGTACAGGGACGGCTTCACAACATCCTATGAGAGTGGTTATGGAATTGGTCCAATTTACCAAACAGGTGTTTAAGCTGGTGAAGTCGCAATGGCTGAATTTCAGGCAAGAATACAACATAGAGTTGGTGGAGGTTGATATTCACAAAATAAAACACCTCTCTCTTTAATCAATTTAATTTTTTGAATTATTTTTGAAAAGTACTCTCAATTATATTATATTAAAATTATTAGAATATATTATTCTATGACATTACAGTGAAAATAAAATTATTTATTAGCCTTAAACGACTTTTTACCTGTAAGAAAAGCTATATTTACAGGCGTAGTCAAAATTACCAAATTTGTAGGGAAGCTCTATTTACAAGCGTATGTTTCGACTCTGTGGAAGGCCAACACAGCTCGAAGTTGACTTTTATAATTTTCCTATTCAAAGTGAGAATAAATACTTTCTTACAATATGTTATTCTGTATTTAAAATAGCAGAGTTGATTATATTGTCCCCAGTTCTCTACTTTGTACCAAAACAAAGCAGACTTGAGGGAAGTTCACTAACATCAACCAACCAAACACCAGACGTGCTAGGCCTTCAAGATAACACAATCAGTCAGGACTGTTGGGTCGAGATCAGTAAATTAAACATACAGATTTGTCCTACGGTAGGGCTCTGTCCCATTTCCGTGACATAATACCGTGACGTATGACATCTGTCATTCTATAAACCTAGGTTGGTAGAGATATGGTATAAACCGTCTATTTCGGACAGTCACGACCCGGGAGGGAATCCCACATTGGGAACTTTTTATAAAGTTAAAATATGCTTCAATGGCTAACGATACTTTCCAAAGCCCAACCCCACCAGCTCTATAGTACACTTGTAATTGCTAAATTTTAACTGCTTTCTAAATGTGTAGAGATGTGATACACTTACAGTAATTTTAAAATACAATATAACGCGGCTTATGATTGTAAAACGAAAATTGCAATTATACCGCGAATGTTTCTTTTAAACGAAAAATCGAAATCCATTTTAAAGAGAAATAGCGATTATTTCTAACTTTAAGGATGAAGTATGATAGGATGAATTGTAAAGAGTAATGATAAACGGAAAAACTTACAGTAAAAACAGTCGCTAATTACTCACCATGATTATCATGGCCTGTATCACTTGTACTTGGGATGTAATGAAATAATAATGGTTTATATAGTTAGTATTTATTTCTATTGATGGAATTCTGGCATCAACCATGTTTTGTCTAATACGCAGGAAATACATTTTCCTCCTGAATATATTTATATTAATTATATCTCCTAAATTACCATCAGATATTCAATAAGTTACCTAATAAATTATATCTCCTCCTCTATAAATATATTTTGTTTGAACTATCGCTCTAAAGATAACTTTAATGACTGTTTACTTTATAAATTACATAAACTCGATTTAAATTTCACAAATTAAATAAGTAAATTAGGATGTAATGGGGATGAATGGTTTAACCACTGAAACACGAGATAAAGAAAGAAATTTTACATTTTTCTTCTTCTGCTGCAGACTTAAGAGAATAAACAGATTAAAGAAGGCAGGAGTGCCAAATCTCATTTGATATCTTGCGGATCGCCTGCTATTAGATTTAATAGAATTTCTCAGAGCGATGATGATAAGCTAATGGAAATCGTCAGAGATCTCGATTTATAAATATTATATTATATCTTTCAAAACAAATTTTATATATAGGACTATATATTTTATATTGTGCAATATATATATATAAATTATTTGAATAGAATGTAAGATAGGATTATGTCTGAAATAATATTACTGTAAGTTACAAAAATGTCTATCACAGAACACCCGGTGAAATAATTCCTAATATATTAAAATATAGGAAAGAATATTCTTATAGCTATGTAAATAACATTTATAAATGGAATATTTATTTATTTATTTATTTCAACACACAAAACGCGATATCCCGTCTAGGTATAATTGCGTCGATTTACATTTTTTTTAACAGAAACAGTTATAAACATATTATACAAGAAAAAGTAATTAAAAATAAAAAGAGAAACAATAATATGGCGACATGGGGGAATATGGCGACATAATTTGAAATAAATAACAACACTAAACACACTTATATTTCCACTTCATTCCATCTCATATAAGCCAATTCATTTGTCTGATAAATCAAGAAATTCAAACCTATATACCCGTTTCTGGCTGTTAGCTCTCGTCAGAAAGGCGCAGGCTGTACTTCAACCACCCATCAAGAGTCTTCGTGAAAGTCAAGAACTGGTTATTACAGGCCGGCGTGTGTGCGCTGAAATGTTTGAAAGGAGAAAGAAGGAATAAGAGAATAAGATGGGTACTATATATATATGATATCAGGAGAATATGTAAATGAAATGGCATAACCTGTTCACTCAAATGATCATTTTTTATAATCTGATATATATATATATGAATAAACTTATCCCCAGATGGATCTTCGAATTTGATAAGTCGTAGATCTCAATCCGGGGGTAAGTTTCTTCATTATTTTTATTAACTTGGAGTTTTCGGAGCCCTTCGACGGGAGATTGTGTTATTGAGATACTCCTGTCGAAATCTCAAGTTCACGTAATGATATAACTGAAAACGTATATATGTATCTCCGGTTTATTTAATTGAGCACAGAGGACCAGAATCTAGTATATATTCGAAATAATCATTATAGTTTGTCATATGTCTGAATTAATTTTGATTAAATTAACTGCATAGCAAATTTTATATAGGGTAGTTGGATGGACAAATTCAGTATTTAAATGGAGAAGTTTATTTAGAAGGTGTTACATGGTAGCTATGTAAATTGGGGTTTGAACATTTAGTTATCCATGTTTCTATGTAATTATTTGTTGAATCACAATGCTGTGTGTTTACCACCAAAATACTGATGAACAAATCATCATTATATTTTACACAAATAAATTTACTGGCAATGCGCTTCTTTTAAATATCATCAAATAATATCTCTACGGATAATATATGATGATATTTAAAAGAAGCGCCAGTAAATTTATTTGTGTAAAATATTAACGATATATGGCAATTAAATTTAATTTACTGAATCATCATTACGTTTCACATATAGGTAGCACAAGATAGGTGTCACCATATAGGCAATTCATTGTATATGCAAATTATCTCAAACTAATTTTCACATTTTGTAATTATAAATTGATGGTGATATTACTATATATAATGACAATATTGCAGTATAATTATGTTTTATGAAATATGAATAACATAAAATTTTAACTGGTTGTTCAGGATCCTACATGTTTTGGAATCCATTGAAGTGTTTCTTTTAGATAAGTGCTGAATGCGTGATTGGAATCTTGTTCGTTGTTGTCCATATTCCACAGGATGTACCATTTGGCCATCATACCCAATATGGTCGCTGATACATTCTAGGTATATCTAACACCAAATTCATATCCTACTGCGACGTTTGAAATTTTGTATGATAAATAAAATAAATATTTAAAAAGAAAATCGATATTTTGGTATCAAACGACGATATTTGTAATATCCAGAATGTGACATAAAGGAAGAGATTATGATGATGATAGGTCCTGTCCATTACTTCTGTGATTGGACAAAATGGTCCTAGGTCAAATTTGGAAACTGAATATTCGCGCGCAGAGGAGACTCAAATTTAATATTTTCATAAGTTAAGGAAAAATTGGGTCTTTTCGGAAAAGCTGCCTTCTTTTATTTGCCCTCCCCATAATGGCCGGGACATCCCGGGAAATGGAGTTTTTTTAATATCTGCCTCCTATTTACTGAAAAGTATTTTGCGTTCCTCTCACCAGAGGGCAGGCAGCTCTTATATATATTTATGTATTTTTGCCTTTGGTCCTTTTTCGATATATTTTTATCACCTCTGAAAACTTTTATTTTGCCCACGTAAAAATCCAATTCTGGATGTTTTTCTAATGTAATAGAAATCACGGCCTCTGGAATGGTTAGTTGAATAAATATTTGAGATTGAAATGTAAACTCTCTTGTGTAAATAGATGAAAATGACGATTCCATAGAGAGGAATTGAAATACCTACATGATAACACTGATGTAATATGTTATTTGACAATTATGTACAGTAGAACATCGCTAAAATGAACCAGGGATATAGTAAACCTTCCGTTATAATTAACTTAAAATAATTCCATTTTCTAATAAAGTCGTCTCTTCTTCTTCTTTCTTATCTCCACTCAATCATATTAGGGTATCAAGTGTGATGGTGTCAGTTTGACAACCATCATGACTGGGTGAAGAAGTCTGCCTTTGTCATTAAGACTGGGAGCACTACTCAGTGTCAGGCCGACTTAGCTCCAAAAGAAATGGCCGCCTCTGACATGAGGAACAGACGCCATATGAAGCGGCTCCTAACAAGGAGTACAAACGTGGCTCATCCTGTATACCTGGATCAGGAGCCCTTACAGGGTACTATCAGCCGGACCAGCAGAACCCAATTTTTTTAGTGAGTTTGTTACTGCTCCCCCTCCTCCTTTTTCATCCGGGCTTGGGACCGGCAAAGGCGGAGTTTCTAATACAGTGAACTGTAACGAACCATGGCTATAGTGTGCCGAGGACGGAGCGATTTCTTCGGCAGGAACCACGGACGGAAATTCTTGGAATCATCGAAGAAGACAACAAACAAATAATTAACTTTAAACGGTAAATTATTCGTTATTTAATCTTTTATTTGTTTTTATTATCTCGTGCGGAATGTGTATGACATAAAGAAGAAGGGAATTAAGTTAATACACTATTCAAACTCATGTGAATGTGAGAGAAAGGCATCTGCTAATCTTGATACTAAAAGTTGCCGATGGCTTGCGCCATCTGTCGGAATAAATATTAACTCATCGTCGATTTTTTGAAAATTATTCCACAATAGTGTTAAAATATCCTTTCTTGAATAATCAAGAGAAGCTAACTACGTAAGCGTTTCGGGCTTTTGAGCCTCATCAGCGTGGTACAAGCTGTACCTCAATAAAGATGAAGCTGGCCAAGAAGGCAGAACATTCCCCAGTGGATCCGTATGAGTACCGACAACAAAATCAGGTTCAACGCCAATAGGAAGCGTCACTGGAGGCGCACCAAGCTGTAAATTGTTCTGTCCGTCTGTTGTTCAGAGGATAGCAATAAAGGCTTACCAACCTCCTATAAGCTGTACCTCAACAACTAAAATATCTGGTCTTTGAGGTTTCCTGAAAAACCATGGAATAGATATTTAAGGGCGTGAGAACGCCAAACTATATGTAAAATAGAATAAAATTGTAATGGGATCAAGTTGATAAATTAAGTCATCTCAGGATTATGCAACTAAGATTTGCTGATGGTTTGCGCCATCTGTCGCTTTATATGGATGTGTTGTATATTTTAATAGATCTATTAACAACCAATAGTTTAGCTTCTTCAATGTTGACAGGAGGTTGGTGGACGATTGATCTAAGCCGTTGGTTTTCGACCGCTACGAACCGGGATCGAATCCCGCATTGGGAATATTCTTTTTATGATTAAAAACTGCTCCAATTCCCGCGATTCTTGCAATATTCCAATTCCACCAGCGAATGAAAGTAATCAAACAGGGCTCTGGCATACTTGTAAATACAAAAGTCGAACTGCTTTTCACATGTGTAGACATGTGGTGCACTTACAGTAAAGGCAGTCGCTAACTACCCACCATGATTATCATGGCCTGTACCACGTGTATACTAGGGATAATAAAAATAATTGTTGACCAGACGTCTTGGTGACTTACTGTTACCTTTATTAAGGGAAATATGTAATTTACTATTCGGGTAGTTACAGAAGCCAAAGGCCATTGATGCGTACATTTCTTGTTTAGAAGACAAGGATCTAAAAGCTGAGGACACTGCGATGTTTATACAAGATTCAATCGTTTTGGCCTATAAGAACATTCTAACATTTCTACACATTTCCTGTAAAACAGAGAAAAAGTTCTCAAAATTCAATTGAAACAAAGACTTTAAATCCTTCTAAATTGAATTTATTCACTACATTTGTCAAGAAATTTGAACAAAATTAATAAAATTGAAATCTCCTTAATGTCTCACCTATACAAAGTTGTTTGATAATTTGGGGCAATCAGGTAAATTGGAAGATAATTAAATTTTCTCCAACTGATTAATGAAGCTCTTCTTACACCATTGTTGACAAACAATCCAAAACCTATTTATCTTATTGGAACTACCCTGTGTGCGCCGATTGATTCTAATTAACTTTAAAATGTTTGATTATTTATTAACACTTCTTAATTAGACATATATTGGATTGTCAACTTCACGTGTATATGCAAATGAAGAATAATAAAATTCCACAATAGGTTCTGTGGGACTGAATCAGAATTACTTGGGAAATCTAGAGTGTGATTTAAGAATAAAAGCATTTTTTGATATGCAACTAACCTTTGCTGATGGTTTGCGCCATCTATTGGAAAAAATAGCTATTTTATATTGATTACAAAACTGGAATAAATTTAACACACATATCCAGACCAACTAGATACCTGAAGAATCGCGATGACAATGCAGTGTGAAGACTTTTAGACTTTTATGATAGATCGGGATGTGTGCTATAAAGTAGTAAGTGCAATTTTTAATGAACACAAAAAAATGAAAAAATATTGGGAGGGCTTGGCTCATCAGTGGTGAACCCTCCCGGCGGTTTCACAATTTTTTTTTTTTTTTATCTACCAGACCGCTTCTTTAGAGATCTAATACTGTATTGGATCATTCTGCTTATATACACTGCACTGAAGGGTGGAATCTTATTTTTCATCTCAGTAAGGACAGTAGAAGTTTGATTGATTTATGAAATAAACATTCGCGTCTTAACAAATGTATGTTAAATATGGAAGATATAAATCAAAAAGTCATATACAGAGAATGGTCGGCATGATCGAATTCTATTTTCTCAACATAGTGTTCCGAATATGATCATGCTTCCACCACATCTCCAAATATTGGCCATGCTGATTTATTCTCTTCTTTAAAAGAAATAATAAAAGATATATGATTTAGGTAGCGTGGCCGAGTGGTCTAAGGCGCTGGTTTTAGGCACCAGTCTCTTCAGAGGCGTGGGTTCGAATCCCACCGCTACCACTTTTTTTATTTATTTAAACGCATAGTATATTTTTGAAGTTGTCAGAGTCAACCTTTATTGAATTTCTTTAGTTACTCTTTTCTTAAGCAGGTTCTGGTTTCTATTGGCTCCATATTCTCTCTTTATTTCTTCATGGCTTCCCATCCATTCCAATTCTTCATATTTCAATCGGGGGGTCGGTGGTTTAAACCGTTGGTTTTCACCGCTACGACACGGGATCGAATCCTGAATTTTCTGATTCAAAAAAATGCTCCAATGGTCCCCCGATTCTTGCAAAATTCCAACCCCACCAGCGAGTGAAAGTAACCAAACGGGGCTCTGGCATATTTGTAAGTGCAAAGTCGAACTGCTTTTCACATGTGTAGGCATATGGTGCACTTACAGAAAAATCAGTCACCAACTTCTATCCACCATGATTATCATGGCCTTTATTACGTGTACTAGAGATAATATATTTTGAAAATATCAATCGTCGTCTCCTCATTTTTTACCAATCAGAACTTTCTTTTACTCTATTCTAATCATTCATCAAATAACCTTTATCTTTGAATATTTACGGGACCACGTTGTTTGAAGGATTCTAACAGAGATAACGTGGTGTGTCTATTCATAGAACTCCCACCACAGTAGTTGCTACAGTCCGGTGGTGTCTGGAGAACTTGTGGAACTCCCAGTTTACAGAAAGTATTGTACAACCCACCATATCTCCTATGTAATCTTGTACTTTCCTCTTATTGATTCTCTTAGCCAATGAGAAAGGTCTGATTTCTCTATTCAATCCTGCTCTCTGTAATTCTGCATTTTGACTTTTTGGAGTGAGCCCCACTGTTGTAAGGTTTCTGCTGGGTTAAAATTGAATTGATTTCTTCAACTAAACTTTGTAATACTTTCACATTGGCTAACAAACGATGTTGACTGAAAGGGGGGAATTACACTCATGGACAAAATTTAGGAAATGGAAAATATTTGATGTCGAGGGTCGTCCTTTTTTAAGGAAACAGTTGGTTTTTTTTTTTTCGTGTGTCTTCAATAATAGCCACTGTGTATCAAATAGCTTTCAGAGTTATTGTCTGAATCCCGATATACATGCTGAAAGGTACAACTTCCTCAAGTTTTGTCCATGAGAATAAATATATAAATGCGCTAATTTTTTTTTATAGTCTATAAATTTGATAATATTTTTAAAAGAACTGTGTGGCTCATCAATGGTGAATTCTCCCGGTGGTTTCGCCAGTTTAATCTACCATACTTTTCAAAGCTACACTATTGTATTGGACAAATATGCTCATATATTCGACACTGTAGGGTGGAATCTTGGTATTTAAGCTTTAAGGACAGTAGAATTCCATGTGAATATTTTCATCGAGTATTGCACTTCCTCAAACCATATATAAATTTGTATACAATTAAATTTACTGGCAATGTGCTTCCTTTTTAATAATATCATCAAGTATAATCTCTACACATTACTGCATTAATAAAATTTATTGAATGAGAGGGCTTAGCTCATCAGTAGTGAACCCTATCAGCGGTTTCGCCAAATTAATCTTTAGACCTCTCTATTATTGTATTGGATTAGTTTTGTTGTATATTCTGTATTTACTATGGAAGGCAGTATATGTACAAGGTCAGTTAATTGAATATGAGGCAATAAATAGATAAATATGTCTTATATGTAAATAGGTAAAACACGGGCTGACTGAGCAATCACTCATCTAACAAAGGGGGTCGGTGGAAGGATGGTCTAAACCGTTGGTTTACGACCGCTACGACCCGGGTTCGATTCCTGCATTGGGCACTTTTTTATGATTTAAAAAAATGCTCCAATGGCTCCCAATTCTTTCAAAATTCCAACCCCACCAGCGATTGCGAGTAACCAAACGGGGCTCTGGCACATTTGTAAGTGCAAATTCGAACTGCTTTTCACATGTGTAGACATGTGGTGCACTTACAGTAAAAGCAGTCGCCTTCTACCCACCATGATTGTCATGGCCTGTACCATGTGTACTAGGGATAAGCAAAAAAAGCCGTCGTCTATGCCCTGCTTTATAAAACACAGAGTTCCACAGAGAGCGCAGCCTGGTCACACCAACTGTGTCCTCCTCATTTCTGGATTAATTAGTCCCCATTAACTAAGACAGAAATTGTAGTTTAATTTAATTATATCTCAGGTGATTAATAAAAATAAAAAACTTGTTTCTTTTTAATCTCCCGTTAATAAAATTTAGCGCACAAATTAATATAGTTTATTATGGTTTGTTTTCTGCTCGAATATAATTTAAGGAAAATATTCAACGGGCTTATTTTTGAATATATTTTTCGTGACTTCTGATTTAAACCGTATTCTCCCGTGCAGTGTGTATGTAGATAGGTAGTATTGCCCTCTGTTGAGATTTGCATAGCTAGTATTTGCATAACAGTCGAATTCCCCGAAGTACGTATATACTCTTGGCGATATTGTGGGAATACTTTAAAAAATATGATTTCTTGTTGAAGTAGGTTAATTATTATATTTTGTCTCTTTGTGCACTATTTTTATATTCGAAATACTGAATGTTTACTTTATGTATTTCTATCTCTCTGTGTATGTAAAATATAATGTCCGTTTATTTCATGCGTATTTTTTTAAATAATTCCACATATATTCGAAGGACCATCTGTTAACTTCTGTTCGCAAACTTTGCTATTTTTACCTCCTGTAGATAGAGATACCCTGCCAGAAATACTTTGTTTACCTGCGGTGGATATATTTTATTGATCTATATAAAGAAAGAGTTAAACATCTCTTCGGTAGATTCTGAAGATTTTATTAATTCCTTGTGGATTCCATGACCAACTCTAGCCTGACGAAGGCCATTAGCCCGAAACCATGGACTCCGGATGTATTCTGAATATACTAAAACTGGTGTAGTGTCACCGACCCGAGTCCGATAGATGGCGTGCAGTTCTAGCGTCTATTTTGGAGGCAAATTTTACCCGTTCTTTTATAGATGAAATAATGCGGTGTCTCTGTGTAATTGTCAAATGGAAGCATTACCACCATTATTTCCTATATGTGTGTGCGTAGTTTCTAAAAGCTATATTTACTTGAAAGCTACGTATAAAGATATATATTTAAAATAAAAAAGGCATATTCTGACCAGGAGCACATGTGCTTTTCAGAAGGCAATCTGGTGTATATATATCTATAAAGATAAACACAAGTTCAACCAAACAAAAAAGACTAACCTGGATCTGGGAAATAAAAACAATTTTTATAAAATATTTCGGAAGATTGATCAATTTATTGCATAAAATAACTTAAAATTAATTTACATATTCTTGTAGATCACACGGAAACAACTTTGGAACATTGTCAGAAGTTTTTATCCGTTTGTTTAAAAAGAAAGAAAAAAGATATATTTATATGTTGTGTAATTAAATATTTATGGCACTATATGTAAGTATATAAGACCTAACAGAGCCAATAAAACAGTTAATTAAAGTTTGAATATTTTAATTTTGTTTTATCCCACCGCTGAGGGTACAAAGTAACCCACGGGGAACTCAGACAAAGGTTGGTTTCAAACAAAATGTTAACCAACCAATCACCTTGTCTATTGAAGCACACTTATCTAAGGGATCAGGAACAAAGGACTCTGATTGGTCGGCCTTTCATACACCCAATATGTCAATAGGCTTCAGCATTTATATGCAAATTTGGCGAGAGAGAAGAAGAAACGTTCTCCAGGGGAAATTCTTTCATGGGTTTCTTTCCTTTTACCAAACGATGAAAAGTCAATCGTCTGAAATTAACAATGCAGCCGATAATTGGAGGATTTCTGGGCCATAAACCGGATGCAGGTAAATCGATGCAGAAGATTTCCGCCGCTATGGCAGACGAAAACTCCCTAATTGCGTCCTGATGAATGGAGCGTGAAGTTCCTGAGGGTAAGAAAAAATGGGAATTTACAGCCTGCCCTACGCCATAAATTATTTGTTCTTTAGACTAATGTTTACAAAATGGCGGTTATTTATCTTTATTTTGGTTTGTTTTGGCCAATGTTGCCGAATGGGTTTGTCAAAAATGAGGCTATATGCCAAGTTTTTACATTATTACATTGGCTAGTGGAGCATGTTCTCTTCAGCCGACAACTTTCTTTCTAAATTAACATCGTCTGCTTGTAAATAAAGCGACATAATTTATTTCGGCGCATATTAGCTGGGTATGTAAATATGTTTTAACTAAACAGAAATTTTATCTAAGAATGCGTAATGAAATCATTCTTACGCTGCTAAAATTTACCATTACAGAATGAGGAGATCACGCCTCAGAGCCCAATATAATACAAAGATATCTTTAAAAGTTTTATATGTAAATAAGGGGAATATTCATAAATATAAAACATTCTAAATATACATATCTATATATATAAATCAATGTTTGTATGTTTGTTTGTTTGTATGTCCGGTATACAAATTCGCAGTAGTTCACTAATTCAAACCAAAATTTCCATACATAGGTAAAAAAATACGGGTAAGACGATAGGCTATTTTTAAAAATATATAAATCAATTATTAAAACTATATATTCAAATTATTCTACTTAGCTCACGAACAGCACCCTCTATCAAAGATTAGATTAAATTATGCTGATGCAAACAAATAGATAATGTTAATAACAAGCAATTATTTAAAAAATCTTATCTAAATATATATCACTCGGGTAGATATGCACATGGGTCAATCCCGGGGCGAAGCCCGGGTCACCCGTCTAGTCTATATATATATAATTGAATGTCTGTGTGTGTGTCTGTGTGTGTGTGTCTGTGTGTCCTCTATGGATTCGAAAACCATACATCCAATCGCCGTGAAATATTGGGATATTATTAGGTGTATCTCCGGAAAGGTTTACGAAAAATAATATCTTGAATATCTTTAATATCCTTAGAGTTATTTTGTACTAGAGCGCCATCTGTTATCAAATTATAAAACTATTTTAGTGGCGTATTATTCTTTTTAAAATAAAACAATTTCTACTGTCCTTACTGCGATGAAAAAGGCCCTCCCTTTAATTTTTTCATCGCAGTAAGGACAGTAGAAATTGTTTTATTTTAAAAAGAATAATACGCCACTAAAATAGTTTTATAATTAGAGTTATTTGCATATTTGTAGCTTCAACTCGCAAGCAGCGCCACCATTGAGACGGAGATAGGCTTTTTCAAGAGGGGGAGTAATGTTAGGAGAGAGGAGCGCGTCTCGAGGCGGGTGCTCACGTGTCACTGTTAAAAACCTATTTGTTTTGGCTACATCTTTTCCCGTGGACTTAACGATAACTTTTCTAAAACTTATTTCAAATTTCATGTATAATTATTTTTACATCATTTAGTTTAGTATAATTATTTACTATAATTTCCTATCGTTCAATTATTATACTTTTTGTTCTTAAAGATTATTTAAGACAATAATCTTTAATTAGAAAGTGCTTTGCCAAAAGTTTGGAGTGGGGCAGACCCCGTGCGAGAATGGATTCGCCCGGCCGCCGGCCGACAGTCAAAGTACCCACCGACCAATCAGGGCAGAGTTGGTGACACAGCTATGCCAAGTAGACAAGAAAAAAAGCCTCGCGGGAGCTTGCCCAAGATGACCTCCGGGAACTTCGTCCATCTTCCATAAACGACCATGAATTTATTCAACCTTATCGAGTATTTTTCAAGGGACCGGGAAAAAATGTTCACTAGATAAAACGATGATTTTGTAATGTAGAAAATTAGGAAAGACAAAATTCAGAATGACACGGCACACAGGGACCGGGAAAAAATGATCACTTTATCAGTTTCAAATTATCAAAATATATCTATTTCTTTTTATAAGTCTATAGAGAATTGTTTTAACAAATGTTCGTTAGACAGACCTTTACTCGGGTACCGATTAATATTGAATTTATTCAACTTATCGAGTATTTTTCAAGGGACTGGGAAAAAATGTTCACTTTATCGAGAGATTCGTTAGACAAACCTTTACTCGGGTAAAACACGGGCAAATGTTCGTTAGACAAACCTTTACTCGGGTAAAACCTCGGGCGAAGCCGGGTACGTCCGCTAGTATATAATATAATAAACATTTCCATTTTAAAAAAGATAAATTCCAAAATATATCGAATCCACTCGAGTCTTATATTTCGTTGCTCACAATGCAACAACCACTGAGCTAAAAAAAAACACGGCACGCTAATTGATAATGAACTCAAATCTGATTGGCTGATTGTCACGTGATAAATAAAGAACCAGTATATGGCGTTCTGTTTGTTCGCCCGATATATATATTTAGGATTTTTCCTAATTTCAGAATGAGTGAAGAATCCTCTACCCCCTATGTATACATATTGCCACGTGGAAGATTGTCAAACTTCAGCATGAAACAGCAATTTATTATTCAAGGAAACGGAAATATCTTTATTTACGGGGCTGCTAACCTGAATTAATGATTTTAAAAAATTACGATCCTGATGGGATTTGAACCCACAATCTTTGGCTCCGGAGGCCAACGCCTTATTCATTAGGCCACAGGACCTACGAAATTTATTCAAGGAAAGAACAAACTATATATATATATATAATGTAATGTATATAATGTAATGCATGTAATGTAATATAAATATAAGCAAAAGTGGATAAGCAATGAGGTAAGTTAACAGAGTAGCAAAATATAAACATAAAAATGATACTCGGTTAATAAAATAATAAATACTTTGCTACGACATATAAATATACAGTTGAAATTGGATAATGTCGAAACCCAAGGGACCAAATAAAATTCGAATTATCCAAAAATATTTATAAATGATGCTCTAAATATAATATTAATATTTTATAAAAATTATATTCCATTAGATGATATATTAAAACGTTAAACACTTTAAAAGAAATCATTATAGAGAACACAAAAATGGTCATTTCAATTCTGACACAAAAATTGTCAAAAAATGTTTAAAACAAAGCAAACACAGAATACAATAGTTGAATCCACGCGTCAATGATCTTGGATATTTTTATATTTTGACCAGGGACTAGAATAGAAATAGTTGTTTTGTAAATTGCAATTCTTCGATGTGTCTCTGTCCTATTGAAGTCATTCCTTAGCCTACTATTTCAGAATGGACAAATATTTGGTGACAAAATATCTGACATGATGTGAATTGTTGCCTCTTACTGACCGCAATATGCTCGGAAATATAAACTTTTTGTTTTAAATAATTTTTTCTACGTTTTAAAAAACCATATATGATAAAATAAAACAAGGTTTTTCTTTATTTTAAATAACGTTAATATCTCTCTCTTATAAATATACTAGCCGAATGACCCGGGCAACGCCCGTGTTTTACCCGATTGAATGTTTTCATTCAAATACTATTTGTTACAATTATAAATTGGCGCCTTATATAAACGCATATATTAGTAGAGTATATAGTATTATATCTACATTTATGTAGATGTGACATATATATCCCTAATGATAATAGTACTTACATATGTACATAAGTATGTGTATATATATACACCTTAATAGTACAAAAGCTACATACCTATACTTTCGATATTTGCGGACCTATAATGAGGTATTATTAACAATAGATTATTTAAGGAGCGACCCGCTCCAACACAATAGTTACAAAAACCAAAAAACGAGTGGGGGGGCAAAGGTGGCGTGATCGTAGCCAACCAATAGGAGAGCGCCATTCCAAAAAAAAAGCAAACGGTGACAGAGATGAAGAATTATTAAGAACGCATGACGCTCGTAACTGTATTATATAGAATATTTTGTTTGATTTTTTTAAAATGATATATAATTATATGTTTTGAAAATAGAGCAATCCATAGATTGATCTTTAATTAAAAAGACATATATTGTATCAAAATATCATTTATTTTACCAATATTTTAGTTGGCCGAACGCCAACCTTTATCAAGGTATTATAACATATTTAATGTGTGTCAACAACAAACTCAATTAAAACTTAATTCTATTGACGTAATGTGGCGCTGAGTTTGTTTTTGACACATATTTAATATGTTATAATACCTTGATAAAGGTTGGTGTTCAGCCAACTGAAATATTGGTAAAATAAATGATATTTTGATTCAATATATGCCTTTTTAATTAAATAATTATATGTATAATATACAAGTATACTTGTATACACGTAGTACAGGGCATGATGGGTAGTAGTTGACGACTGATTTTACTGTAAGTGCATCACATGTGTTCTGCACTTGTCTACATTTGCTCGAGTTTTTCACTTACAAATGTACCAGAGCCCTTGTTTGGTTACTTGCACTCGCTGGTGAGATGTGACTTTTGCAAGAATCGGAGGCCATTGGAACAAATTTTTATTCGGAAAAAAGTGTCCAATGCGGGATTCGATCCCGGCTCGTGACTGTCTTAAATCGACGGTGATATCACATCAACTTCTGTTTGGGTAAACTACAGTACATCTTTCCTCACACTGGGCTTCTTTTATTTTAGAATGCTAACTTTCAAGTGATAATTTCTCTTCAAAGGACTTAATAAAAGGACATCGACTATATCTTACAAGAAATATTTACAAATACAACCACAAAAACCTTTATTAAGACACTATTGTCTTACAAGGGGATTCCCCTAAAAGGTTATATATGTACATGAGTGAGGAGAGGAAAAGCAATTTAGAGGGGAGGGGGAGGAAATCAGTATTTGCAAATGCATACGTGTGGATATTTACAACTGTCATTTATAGGATATACCTTTGAGAGAATACATCGATGAAACATCACTTATGCCATAGTTATCCCTTCAAAGTAAGTTGTGGGAGAAGTTCAATCTCGTCAAACGATATAGAATTATTTGGAAAAAAAACACGATTTACAACTGTTCAAGGTTCAGACGACCACTAATCAGGTTTAGGCACTTTGTGCTTTGAGTAGGAAGACCTCGATGATTTGAGAACTGAACTTAATTAATTAACAGCATCGTTCACATCTCATGGGGGGAAGCGGCTAGGGAAGATCTTGTAGATATAGTTGATGTATTTTTGTTAAGCCCGTTAAAGGTGATGATCACTTCATAGATAGCATTTTGAAATAAGAAGAAACTCATTGTGAGGCCATATTTTTGTATTTTCAAACGTATTTCACAATATTATAATGAACATTGTTATCTGCTGAATTGTACTACACTACCATCGCCTTGTAATTTGGAGAGAGAATAAAGGTCATTTATTTACCTCCCAAAGTAATGTTTTTGGATTGGAATGCGATTTGGAATACATTTTTGTAATTAAATGTAAGTAAAGAATATTTGATCGAATTTGGAAGATAAAATATGAAAGTTTTCATCTCTCTATTTATAAAATGAATGAAGTTTCAGAAACAAAATATTTTTGATTTAAACACGAAATGTATCTGATCGAGCATTACTGTATTGTGATAGGTCTTACAGCAAACTTTCATGTTAACGTCAACTGATCTGTGATATATTATTACTCTACTCTGTGTTATTGATCATCATCTTGTAAACAACAATTTACATATAATCGTTTTGTAAAAAGATTAATAAATTAATTAGAGTTGCTTGGGAGTAGTGTATCTTTTCATTTATCTGCATATATATATTTAAAGTGCAATTTCTTATAAAAATAATTTTCACCATTAATAGTTAACAATCAATAGAAACGTATCAAATGGCGACGAAGAATTAACGTAAGTATGGCCACCACTAATTCAAATTTTCCAAGGTTTCGTGAAGGCGAAGATCTAAATTGTTATTTGGAACAATTAGAAGAATGTTTTAAATTGAACAAAACATTAGAAGCAGACAAAGTATCTGTGTTATTAACGTCTATTGATGTTAATGTTTATAAGACTTTGCGCGATTTGTTGGTACCCAGAAGGCCAAGTGACCTTAAATATAAACTTTTGGTAGAGGTTTTAACCAACCATTTATATCCAATGAAAAATAAGCACTTTGAAAGATATTTATTTCATAAGATTGTACAAAAAGAAAATGAGCCTGTGGGAAAATTTGTTTTGAGGCTTAAATCTCAGGCAGACAAGTGTAAATTTACTGACATAAATGAAAATTTGTGTGATCAATTTGTAAGTGGTTGCTTCGATGAAGCTACGCTTAAAAGGCTGCTAAGTGAACCATTTTTAACGTTTGATAGTGCAATAATTATTGCAAATTCTGTAGAGGCAGCGAAGTCACAAGTAAATTTGATGAAAAATCCTGGTCATGATATTGATAATTTGAAAGCCAGATCTAAAAATTTTAAATTCCCATGTAAATACAATAATCCTTGCAAAATTTGTGGAAAGTCTAACCACGATACGAAGTTATGCAAATTTAAAAATGCTCAATGTTATATTTGTAATAAGAAAGGGCACATTGCTCCAGTGTGTTGGAATAAAAAATCGGCCCAAAATTCTGGAATGAATAAACCCAATCAGAATAAATTGAATACTATTCAGTGCAACACATTAGAAAACGCACCAAAAATAATGGTAAACGTTAAAATTGAAGATGCAGACACTATAATGGAGGTTGACACTGGTGCAGACGTGTCTGTAGTTTCAAAGAAATTTTTTCTTACAAATCTCAAAAATGTCACTCTAGAGAAATACAGTGGACATTTGAAAAGTTTTTCAGGAAATATGATACCAGTTTTTGGAAAATGCTTGGTAAATGTTAGTTACAAAAACTATCAGGAAAAACTACCCCTAATTGTGACAGGCCAGTTTAATAACCAAACGCCGTTACTGGGCAGAAATTGGATAAGAATTTTAAAAGCTGATTGGCCCAATTGCGTTTTTGATATCTGTAATAATATAAATGTAATTTCAAACTTAGAACTGTTTTTAGAAGTATATAAGAGAGTATTTGAAGATAAAGATTTACCAATTCAAGGCATTAAAGGTTCAATATCATTGAGGCCAAATGCTAAGCCCAAATTTTTTAAATTTAGACCAGTACCCTTTTCCATTAAAGAGAAGATAGACAAAGAACTAGACAGACTTGAAAAAAGTCAAATAATTGAAAAAGTTAATGCTAGTGATTGGTCTACGCCTTTAGTAACGGTAATAAAGTCAAATGGAGAACTACGTTTGTGTGGTGATTTTAAAAATACTTTGAATAATTGCATTGAAGATGAGAAATATCCATTACCTACTATAGAAACTATGTTGGGAAATCTAGGAGGAAACAAGATTTTTACCAAATTGGATCTCTCCTCCGCATATCATCAAATTGAAATGGATGAAGCATCAAAAAATCTGCTAGTGGTATCTACCCATAGAGGACTTTACCGATACAATAGATTGCCTTTTGGCATCAGTCCAGCTTCAGCCATTTTCCAGAGGTGTATGGACAGCCTTTTTCATGATGTTCCCAACACGGTGATATACTTAGATGATATTTTCATTGGTTCTAAAGATGAACAAGAACATTACAGAATTTTAAAAATAATCTTCGATAAATTGAAAGAGCTAAATTTCACCCTTAATAAAGAAAAATGCTTATTTTTAAAAAAAGACATTTGTTTTCTAGGTCATATTATAAATGAAGATGGTGTTAGACCAGATTCAAAGAAATTGGAAGCATTAGAAAGGTGTAAAAAGCCTTTCGACAAAACATCATTGAAGAGTTTTCTAGGGATGTTGAGCTTCTATTCAAAATACATACCTAATATGTCAACCTTGGCTGGTCCTCTTTATCAACTCCTAAAGAAGGACAATCGTTGGAAATGGTCTAGCCAATGCGAAAAGGCATTTCTGAATTTGAAGTTAACTCTATTAAATTCCCAGGCGCTTATTCACTATTCAATGAAGCTTCCATTAACTTTAACCTGCGATGCATCTGCCTATGGCATAAGTGGGGTCTTGTGTCATATTGTGGAAGGGGAAGAGAAGCCAATCACCTTTGTTTCCAGAACATTGTCAAGTGCAGAAGTCAAATACTCTCAGACTGAGAAAGAAGCACTTGCTATTGTGTTTGCAACTTCCAAACTGAGACAATACTTGTTTGGGAGAAAATTTGTGTTAAAGAGTGATCATAAAGCTTTAACGACTGTTTTTGGAAACAAAAGACTTCTTCCGCCTTTAATTGCAAATCGTTTGCATAGGTGGGCTTTAGAGTTGTCAAATTTCGATTTCGATATTAGATATACAAATAAAGATACCATGCTCTGTGCGGATGCATTTTCAAGACTTCCACTTGAGGAAATGAATTCAAGGGAAGACAACATTGATTTGGTGACACATGATATATCATTTTTAAATGTAACTCCATTGGACCACCTCATTATTGAAGAAGAAACCAATAAAGATCCGGTTTTAAATAAGCTCAAGGAATATCTATTAGAAGACCCTCAGTTAGCAAAAAAGGATGAAACAATGAAACCATTCCTTTCAAAATTGGAAAATTTTTCTGTACTGCAGGGATGCATTTTTGTTGATTCTAGGGCAGTGATTCCAAGTACCTGTCAAGATCAAATGTTGAAGTTACTTCATCAAAGTCATATAGGAATCAATCGCATGAAATCTCTAGCCAGATCATCGGTTTGGTGGCCAAAAATGGATAGTCAAATTGAAGAGTTTGTGAAGGAATGTTCTCCCTGTATGCATCATCAGACAGCTCCTCCTGCTGAGAACACACCTTGGCCCAGGACTAACCAACCGTGGCAGCGAGTTCATGTTGACCATTTCTATTTCAGAGGTGATTGTTATTTATTAGTAGTAGATGCAAATTCAAATTGGATTGAAGTATTCCCAGTTAGAGGTACTACTTCGCAAGAAAATATTAAGCTACTACGGGAGTGTTTCGCCAGGTATGGATTACCGCAATGCTTAGTATCTGACAATGGCCCCCCCTTCAATTCGATTGAATTTAAGGAGTTCTTACGGAAAAATAATGTATACCACTTAACCTCGCCAGCATATAATCCCTCGTCTAACGGAATTGCTGAAGTTTCGGTAAGAATAATAAAAAAATCTCTGGAAAAGTCGTTAGAAGAATCTCCAAACTCAAATATGGACTGTATTTTACAAAATGTTCTGTTTAATTATAGAAATACGCCTACCTCTTTAGATAAGCCTCCTGTAGAACGTCTCCTAAGTTATGTGCCTAGAACATTTGTAAATTGCTTGAACTCTGAATTTATCCAGAAGACTTTTGGGAGAAATGAGTGTGGAAGGCGACATTTTCAAGTTGGAGATAAAGTGATGTTTACAAGAGTAATACAAAATAGGCGCAAATGGTTCAAGGCCCAGGTGATACGACGACTAGGTTACAATGTTTATCTAGTAAAGAACCTAAAAGGCACATTTAAAGTGCATGTCAATCAGATGAGGACAGGTTCAGATACCAAATATGCTGAAGATTCTGATTGGACCTTGGACAACGCTGGAGCAGGACCTCACCGACTGGAACAAGACCCTCAAATTTCCACGACACCTCCACCTAGGAGATCTACCCGACCTCGACGCCCTCCTTGCCGGTTTTCTCCATCTATGAACAATATAAGGAAGGAGGAGTGATCTGTGATATATTATTACTCTACTCTGTGTTATTGATCATCATCTTGTAAACAACAATTTACATATAATCGTTTTGTAAAAAGATTAATAAATTAATTAGAGTTGCTTGGGAGTAGTGTATCTTTTCATTTATCTGCATATATATATTTAAAGTGCAATTTCTTATAAAAATAATTTTCACCATTAATAGTTAACAATCAATAGAAACGTATCATCAACCTCGATATGTAAACTTATACAAATATAGAAATTGAAATATCACAGCTCTGAGTGCCGGTATATTGACGAAGAAAGAGAGACGTTCTTCTCAAAGGTAAACGACAGCCAACTTACCTCAGTACAAAGTATTTTAACCAGCGCCATGTCAAGTATAATGGTTGCTCTGTCCCTATATAACTTTTACAAGTCGGTAAGTAGGAACTCCTTCACTACATGATGGTGGTTGTGAGGATATTGTTGTAAGCCGGCAATGAGAATCTGACTGGTGTCTTAATAAAGGCTTTGTGTGTGTGATCAACTTATACTGGCAGATATTGATCTTGTAGGATATTTGAAACAGTTTCTAGGCTATGTATGTGGATAAACAGATTGGTCTCACAGAGGACAATATTCTCTATTGGGTGGAGGACGTGCAGTCTGTTCCATACAATATTTAGTTGTTTTCTGCAGAATGACAGCTACCTTCTGAAGGATTCAACAAATGGACTCACTAAGGGTACAATGCCTGTGTGGGGTCTACTAGTCCCCCCAGCAGGTACCTCCCCAGGTGGCAGATAGGGGAATGTCTCCCAGAGTGGGTGGTACCGAGGAAATACTCGGGGTGGACCCAAGACTAACCTGTGGCAGGTTCTTGGGGCATAGTATCAGCTCCAGAGTAACACAGGGTCTTTGGAGCGAATGTAAGTGTGGAGAGACCATGTGGCCAGCCATCCTCAGTAGAGAAAGGCATTGAAAGAGGAGGAAGAAGGATACAAGGACTTGGTGTTCCTACTTTGTGCCGCTGTAAGGTGTGTGGAAAACACTTAGGTAAATATACTAGCTGCTGTTGTTGGGTTCTGTGCTGCCTGGGGTATAGGAGCTCTATCTATGCTTCCTTCCTGTGTCTCTCCTTCTTAGCCTGAAATTAAATAGATAAACGTTTAGTTAGTGTTTATTCCGATAGATGGTGCAAGTTATCAGTAACGTTCAGTGGCAGGAGATGTTATAATTGCCATAATTATCCCAGACGGAAACTCTCCCCGAGGTAAAACAATGCAAATACTTGATGATGAAATATTCCCTAAAACTATGTTCACGGGGGAAAATTCCCAAACGACTATAAATCATTCGCAGCAGCAGCAGATTATCGCAGTTTTTTTATTCTCGGAATATTCAGACGATGATCCCTTCTTCTTTAAAACTGCCCATTACATGTTGGAAGTGAAATAATTTTTTTAAATATACATGATCAATATTTGGGTTACTTTAAACTATTCATTCCACATATTTCCCCTGTTGTTTACTCTGTCAATCAGCATATATGTAAATATGGGAGTTTCAAGATAATACAGACAGTGATGGTCAGCTTGTATTGTAAGTGCCCTACATATCTACCTGGTAGGAAAGTTCGATTTTGCTATTGCAAGATGTCAGACACCGATTTTTGTCACTTTACACGTCCATTTATAGCATTTTATGCCAATTCTGGCCATTTACGTCCATATTTGGCCTTTTAGGTCCATTTGTAGCACTTCCATTTCTGGCACTTCGGGCTCATTTATTGCATTCTAAGTTCATTTTTGGCTCTTTACGTCCATGTTTTTAGCATTTTACGTCCATCTATGGCTTATTGCGTCTATGTCTGATACTTTATTACATTTCTGGCACTCCATTTCTTTCCCTTTAACCATTGCGTAGCGGAGCTAGGCCGAATTATTGTCAGAGTGAAGGCTGACGTTTCGTTCCTCGCGGCCAGTAGCACGCCACGTACGTTAATTACGAAAAGAGCCACGAGGAGGCGTAGCTGTCACCGACAGAAGGGAAACCTTGCTGCTTATTAATTAGATACGTGGGTAAATGTCTAATTGCTCGGTTAATTGCTTGTTTGGTGGCTGTGGCCACTCGTCTGCTTGTCCGCAGCTGCCCAACATATCGTGTGTTAGGACTGGAATATGTTTTTATTGAACCCAACGTTTCAGCGAAGTCCTTTATGAACATTCTTCATCTGGAAGATCATTCTACCTATGCATGTCATGCGTACGTGTCTTTATAATCGTATATCATCTCTATTTCTACAAATAGACAATCGCGCCATCTATGTTTGAGAATTGAAACAACTTGGTGCGCTGTTTATTTTCTAGTTAAAATAACTTTCTACTGTCCTTATTGGAGGTAATGTGGAATATATTGGAAGGGCCTGGCTCATCAGTGGTGAACACTCTCAGCGGTTTAATCCACCAATATTCTCTATTGGGATGTTCTGTTTATATAGCGGTCAAATAACTTCTTAACAAAATTCAAATGTCTCTGAGCTATAAAGTCTCGCCAAATGTTTATTTCAGCCTGAGGAGAACAAAACATTTTGTCGAAACTCCCATCATATAAAATATATTTCCTGGTTAAATGTCTTCAATTTGAAGACTCTTTTTTAATATATTTTTATTTTAAAAGGTACGTGAAATTATAAAATAAATTTTCACGCTATCAATTCCCTTCTATGTTTTCATTACAGAGGTCTGTGTTGTAAGAAATTAACATTACTGGGTTATCATCATTCTCTGACCTAAAATACATTATTTGATCTGTTGTCTAAGTCGCATTGTCTGGGCTGTAAACCGTGATGGTTGCTACTTCCAGATATAGTTCTGTAACCTGTGAAATATAATTCAGATTGGTGACACATATTGTAGGAGTGTATAGGGAACAAACACATACATAGACCCATATTTACACATTTTATTTATACTCAGAGACAAAAATTGAGTAAGTGGAAAGTCTTTGATGTTGCCGGTCGTCTATTTTTTTTTTTTTTTTTTTAAGAAACAGAGGCAATTTTTTTTCACACTTGGTTATCTCGTATGTCTTCAATAAATATCACTAATATATTTAAGAGTTATTGTCTGAATCCCGATGTACATGCTAACAGGTACAGATTCCTTAAGTTTTGTCCATGAGTGTATACACACTTGGTTATATTGTATGTCTTCAATAAAGGTCACTGTAATATCTTTCAGAGTTATTGTCTGAATCCCGATATACATGCTGAAAGGTACAACTTCCTCAAGTTTTGTCCATGAGTGTATATACATCGATTTAACAAAAATTCCTGACGTGATGGTAAAAAAATGGAGGTCATTTTCGTAACCACCACACCAAACATTTCAGTTTAAATTTATTTGAATGTTTTTTATAGCAGGCTTGTGTAATCATTCAATTTAAAAAAAAAGTGCTTAGCGTTTAAACTAATTTTGTGGTTCTCCGGTTTAGAGATCCTCGAATAACCCCTACGTTGGAGCGACGTGACCACCTCACTGGTGTTTTAAGGAGAAATCCATCCCCTCGCGGCCTTTTCTCAAATAAACTCAAATAAATAGACAAAAATGTGGAGTTTTATTTTTTATAAAATAAACAAAATATTCGTTCAGGAAAATAGAGGGGGGAGAATATAGTCGGTAGTTAAAAAATGGAATCATATTTATCATTGATTGAAAAATGGCGTCGCCGGAGAAATGTCTGGCAGCAGATCCACGACACATGAAATATGTTCGGTCCCCTCCTCCTTCTGCCAGACCTGGGCGCCGCCGCTATCTCTCCTGTATTTTTATCCATCATTATATAACCCAAGCCAGGGGAAAATATCGCGGCTATCGGAAATGCAAATATGTTTGAAATAGCCATTTAGCCTTTCAAAACTGGAATAAATACACTCATGGACAAAACTTAAGGAAGTTGTACCTTTTAGCATGTATCTATCGGGATTCAGAGAATAAGTGAAAGATATTACAGTGATATTTTTAAGACATACGAGATAACTAAGTGTGAACAAAATTTCTTCTGTCTCCTTCAAAAAAATAAAAACAGACGAACGGCGACGTCGAAGACTTTCAACTTATTTAAGTTTTGTCCATGAGTGTATATTTCATTTGTTTTTTTTTTTTTTTTTTTTTTGCTTATCCCTAGTACACGTGGTACAGGCCATGATAATCATGGTGGGTAGAAGTAGGCGACTGCTTTTACTGTAAGTACACCACATGTCTACTCATGTGAAAAGCTGTTAGACTTTGCACTTACAAAAGTGCCAGAGACCCATTTGGTTATTTGCACTTGCTGGTGGGGTTGGAATTTTGTAAGAATCGGGAGCCATTGGAGCATTTTTTTATTTGATTACGGTCAGGTGATAGAATTTTCCTTTCTTTTTTAACATCGAACTATAGCTCTCCCTGTGTCAGTATACAAGATACACAGCTGTTATTGTAATATGTATATTTGATTATTTATTTGCACAATGGATGAGCAGCATGTTCTGCTATAAAAACGGCGAGATGGAAGAATCTTCAAATCTTTTCTCACCAGACTTCACCGATCTTTCGTTAAATGGGCAGAAATCTTCTTCGGTATTGGTGAACTCCCAGTTTACAGATTCTCATTGCATTGAACACTTCTAGTTTGAACATAGCTTTATCTCATCTCTGCACACATCGAATAATTTGATGCAACACCAGTTTGGTCAAATTCGGAAAGCGCCCATCAATATACCCTGCTTTCGGAATATTGCCTTCATCAGTACCTAGGTATCTAGTTGTCTTGTCTTCCAGAGTGAAAATAATGTCAAAGTGTAGTCGACATTTTGTATTTATTTCACTGATAAAACTTGATCTTTTCTAGTTCTGCGCCTGTCAGTGATCGAATAATACTTTAAGGCGTTTAAAGCCGGCAACACTGCCACCTCGTTAAGCAGTCCGCTAAATGGTGGCAGCTCCACTTTGTAAATATTTGTATTCCTCCGCGTGTAATGACGCCCTTATTGATTAGTTGACGAGGACTTGTTTTTTAGCTCTTGTTTTTACCTCGCTTGTATGGATCCTCGGTCTTCTCTTAGCTTTCTTTATATTGTGGCGAAGAAATATTTTATTATTTAATTTAATATTATTCAATGAAAATATATTCAACAGATTATAAAAATTTATATTAATCTGTTTTTGTGAAATCATCTTAAAATATTTCTTTGCTTACTTGCTTAAGATTCTCTAGCTGTAAATAGTTTGGGGCTGACCTGTTAATAATTGTCGACTCGTCGCTGTGACGTCATCAATAAATACTTTTACATCTTAGGATATTTCAAGGCTTGATTTCTACGCTACAACTGGTGGAGATGCTGGGTACCTGGAATAGTAATCACATACAATTAGATACCATCTCCCATTTAGATAAAAGAGATCCATTCCGACTTTTTGCCAAGGTCTGATCGGAAATTCTGAGGGCATCAAAGGTTCATGCTTGGGTTTTCTCTCCTTCAAGCATTTTGTACACGACGAAACCATCCTTTCAATCTCTTGGGAAATTCCTAACCACCAAACCGATTCTTTTGCTCTAGATCTTCCTTTATTGATCCCAAAATGGCCTTGGTGCAATTTCTCAAGGATATCTTTCCTCAATGTCTTAGGGATTAGAATTCTTTGTCCTCTAAGAAGAAGACCATTCTGATAGGTCAGGTCCTCCTGAAATTGCCAGTATCCTCTTAGTTCTGGATCTACTTCTCTTTTATTCTTAGGCCATCCACTCATACAGTATTTAGCCAATTGAGAGCAAAGTGAATCTTCCTTTTGCTTTCTAGAAATCTCCAAAAGTCTTTCTTCTGTTGCTGGAAATTCAATGGATTGGATGTACGCAGAAAGTTCTTCTTCCAATTCATCTTTATGTGGTTTAGACATAGGCTTCCTTGATAACATATCAGCCACTATTTGCTTTTTGCCAGCAATGTGACTTATTTGATAAGAATACCTCATCATCCTCATTTTTAATCGCTTAAGTCTGGGAGTCATGTCTTCCAAGGATTTGGACGTAAAGATGGCAATCAGTGGTTTGTGATCTGTTTCAATATGGATTTTAATACCTGTAACATAATCCTTTAGTCGTTCACAAGTCCATACTATAGCCAGTCCTTCTTTTTCAATTTGGCTGTATCTTTTTTCCGTTTCTGAAAGTGTTCTAGATACATAAGCTATAGGTTTTAAAGATCCATCAGGTTGTTCTTGTCTTAGAACACCACCTATTCCAAATGAAGAAGCATCAGCCGATACTATGGTCGTTCTTGAGGGATCAAATAAAGCGAGGTTAGGTCTAGATACTAACTCTTGTTTCAGTAGGTTAAAGCTCTTTTTCTGAGGTTCATCCCAAACCCACTCGTTTTTTGTACTTAGTAACGAATTCAAGGGTTGTAATTTATCCGCAAGGTTGGGAATGAATTTTCCTAAATAATTCACCATGCCTAAGAAAGACTTCAATTCTTTTGTTGATCTAGGCGCCTCCATTTTTGTAATAGTATCGAGCTTTTCTTCGTCAATGAATAAGCCTTCTGAACTCAATGTGTGTCCCAGGAATTTTACAGTTTTAACTCCAAATTGACACTTTTCTGGGTTGAGTGTCATCCCTTCTTCTTGGATTTTCTTCAAAACTTGGCGTACCCTTTCGTTATGTTCTTCTAAAGAAGATCCGTATACTACAATATCATCCATGATGCATACAACCCCTTCTATATTGCCCAGAAGCTGAGTCATCTTTCTTTGAAAGATTTCTGGTGCCGACGTTATTCCAAATGGGATTCTTTTGAAAAAGAACCTGCCGAATGGCGTTATAAAGGTGGTTAGTTTTTGGGATTCTTTAGCTAACCCAAACTGCCAAAATCCAGAATTTGCATCTAGCTTGGAAAAATAGCAAGCATTTCCCAGCTGTCCCAGGATATGCTCTGTCGCAGGTAGCGGATAATTTTCTCTTCTTATATACTGATTTAGCTTCGTTAAATCAACACAAATTCTTATTTTTCCTCCTGGTTTCGATACTGCAACCATTCCCGCACACCACTCAGTCGGCTCTTCTACTGATTCAATGACTCCTAGCCTGGTCATCTCTTCAAGTTGTTCCTTTACCTGTTTCATTAAGGGAATTGGAACTCTCCTAGGGGTGCATAAAGCATATGGTTTCGCATCTGGTTGTAGGGATATTTTGTAATTTATTTTAGCATGTCCTAAACCATTAAATATTTTTGGAAACTCTCTTTTTGGATTTAAAAAATTTGATGATAATTGCTGAATCATTCTCACAATGTTTAATTTTTCACTTGTCTCCCCAGAGAGAAGTGGCTACTTTAGTTTATCAACAATGTATATTTTCGAGTTTAAGTGCTGGCCTTTATTTTGAAGTTTTACGTGGATCATTCCCACTGTTTCCAAGGGTATTCCATTTGGACCTTGTAATACTTTATCAGATTTTTCCAGTTTTATTCTTTGGAAACTTTGATAATAATATTGTAGGGGGAGCACGTTGACATCAGCTCCGGTGTCAATTTTAAAATTAACTTGTCTATTATTTACCTTAATTGGTACTATCCATTTCTTAGAATTATCTTCTACAGATCCCAGAAAAGCTATCTCTGATTTTATTTCATTTATAGCTTCTGATCTACATACTTTGGCATAATGGCCCTTTTTCATGCATTTATTACAATACGAGTTCATAGCTGGACAATTTTTCCAATCATGATTATTTGAATTGCCACACCTGGTGCATCCATGTGATGACCCTCCCAACTGGTTTGACTTGAATTGTCTTATTTTTGGTTCGTGCCTTTTTGTTTCTTTTATATGATTAGGCATTTTCTTTATTTGATCTACAGAATCTTGTTGGTAAAGGCTAGACTGCTGTTCTTTGACACTTTCTAATTGCTTTGCCATTAGTGTGGCTTTTACTAAGGTCAAGTCTGTATCAAGTTGCATTCTTTCAGATAATGCTCTATCCCTTACTCCAAGAACTATCCTATCTCTAATCAACTCATCATGTAACATCTCAAAATTGCAGTGCTCAGCTAGGCTATGGAGTGCTGTGATAAATTCATTCACCTTTTCCCCTTCCTGCTGACATCTTTGATTAAATCTTGCCCTTTCATAAATTATATTACGTCTTGGAATAAAATGACTCTCAAAGCATTCAATAACTTTATCATAATTTTCTAATTGGTCACTTGCTTATTTACATGACAACAAAATGTCATCTGCATTATCACCCATGCAGTACACGAGCATATTAACTTGCTCATTTTCTGGGTTATTAATTAACCCGCTTGCCTGCCTAAAACGTTCAAATCTCCTAATCCATTTTGGCCAATCACCTGGATTTGAAAAATTAAAAGGTTCTGGGGCTACACAATTATAATTTTGGGACATTATAAAGACTTACTTATAATATAATATACTTACCAAAAAGTTAGCTTGATGTCAAGTTTCATATTTTCTTCGAACAACGACTTTCTTTATGAATTCAGTTTATTGCTTCTAAGCTTGCTTGATGTCGAATTTCAAATTTTCTTCGAACAACGACCTTCTTTATGAATTCAGTTTACCGCTTCTAAGCTTGCTTGATGTCGAATTTCAAATTTTCTTCGAACAGCGACCTTCTTTATGAATTCAGTTTACCGCTGCCACCATGTGTTGTTATCCAAGACGAGGCAAGATTAACTAAGCATGGAGAGACTGGACCGATACCCATTAAGAAATAAAAGAAAAATTGATTCTGTTGAACCAGAAGAAACTTCTATGAATGTAAAGAAGGAAGGTACTCAGGTAAGCAACTACGTTGTTCAACATTTGCCAAGGAACCCTTCCATTTTCTCCGGGGAGGATGGTGAAGATCTCCAAAAATGGTTAAAAGGGTATGCACGTGTGGCAAGGTACAACCATTGGGACGAAACCATTTGTCTTACTAAAGTTTATTTTTATCTGTCTGGAACTGCTCTCAAATGAGAACAACGAAGAAAGCATCCAGACTTGGAAGGAATTCACATCTCAATTAGAGAATGTGTTCGGAAAAAAAGAAAATTCAAAATTGCAAGCGGAGAAGAAACTTAAAACACGGGCACAATTAAAAGGTGAAAGTACCGAATTTTACATCCAGGATGTCCTGTGTTTGTGCAAAGAGGTTGATCCTCAAATGAGCGTAGAAGATAAAATCTCCCACCTCATGAAGGGGATAGCTGAGGAGCTTTATAAAGCACTCCTACCGAGGGATGTACAGAGCACCGAGCAATTCATTAACAGAATGTTGCCGTGTCGAAGCGCTCCGTTGTAGGCGAGTTACCCCAACCAGGTACGAGCGCCTACCAAATGTATCCACTCTTTGTGACCAGGATGACGGAGAAGATCTGTCATCGCTGATCCGAAAAATTGTCCGCGAAGAGATACAGCAAGCATTGGACTCTCCTCAAGAGGAGCCTAAAATCGCTGCCAATGAAGATTTAGTAAGGGAAGAGATCGTAAAGACCTTGGCGCATATATCAGAACCTACAATAAGTCCCCCTCAATCACCCAGGCCGGTATCAAATCCTAAATTTGAGGCTCAACCTAGAAATCCCCATCCTACATCTCAATATCAGAAACAAGGAAGAAGACGCGACACCAATGAATGGCGGACAACTGAGGGAAGGCCAATCTGTTTCTACTGCGGACGCCCAGGTCACGTCGTCCGCTATTGCCGTGACAGGAAGAGACACAATGAGGAAAGGAGAAAAGAATATTTCCAAAGAAAACAAGACGCAATGGTATTCTACAACTTTCGAGCCGAATCTCAGGACCCCAATGACGAATCATCGAGGAAAAATTTCACTCGCTACCGAAGCCCTACCTCATATCCCGGTCGAAACAGACAACATTTCTCACCTGCTAGAAGATCTAGCTGGACGCCCCGCCATTAAAACTAGATGATAGACCATATGGGAGGTAAGGCCGCAAATTTATAAAATCCTCCCTTGCCGACCACAGTGGAAATAAAAAAACTACATTGACGTAAACATAGACCTACCAAGCCCTCATGAAGAAGATATCTCAACTGAAAGAAGACATCCACCGCAGTCACCTGAAAATATCCCTGGCCATAGTACTAGTTCTTAAGACTGACGACGTAAGTCTCCTGCTGAGCATCGGGTCGATGCTCTTTATAGGAGGAGGCTATGTGGCGAAGAAATATTTTATTATTTAATTTAATATTATTCAATGAAAATATATTCAACAGATTATAAAAATTTATATTAATCTGTTTTTGTGAAATCATCTTAAAATATTTCTTTGCTTACTTGCTTAAGATTCTCTAGCTGTAAATAGTTTGGGGCTGACCTGTTAATAATTGTCGACTCGTCGCTGTGACGTCATCAATAAATACTTTTACATCTTAGGATATTTCAAGGCTTGATTTCTACGCTACAATATATATGTGCTGGGAGATAGAGGAACTTCTCCCTTTAAAATGCATTAAAATACACACATAAAGCTTTATTAAGACCACCGGTCTTATATAGATTCACCACAAGAAGAAAGGAATCATAGATGGAGCTCCTATACTCCAGGCAGCGCAGCACCCAACAACAGCCTCCAGGTCCGACACATGTCCAGTGGCCACACGTTCCTTCGTGCATACGTCATGGTTAGCGTATCACTGAACAGGCGAGTGTGGAATCAGCCGCGTTCTAGTCTTTAAATGCATTAAAATAATGATAGATTCCTTTTTCCATACATGGATACCAACCCCTCGCAATCTTGTGTCATATACGCATATATATTTTGAAAATAGAGCAATCCATAGATAAATCTTCAATTAAAAAGGCATATATTGAATCAAAATATCATTTATTTTACCAATATTTCAGTTGGCTGAACGCCAACCTTTATCAAGGTGTTATAACATTTTAAAGTGTGTCAACAACGTTATTGACACACTATAAAATGTTATAACACCTTGATAAAGGTTGGCGTTCAGCCAACTGAAATATTGGTAAAATAAATGATATTTTGATCCAATATATGCCTTTTTAATTAAATACGCATATATATATGTGTGTGTGTACCAAAGAGAGGCACCTCTCCCTTTAATTATGAACCAGAACGATGCGCTGTTCAACACCCTGGTAAAACATTTTGTCATTGTTGTTAAAGAATAAGCCACAACCCCAGTTTTGGAAAATTACGGCAAAAAGCCAACAACCTGTATACCATGGTTTCGGGCTACGACCCTCATCAGTACAGGGACGGCTTCGATTTCATCCTACGAGAGGGAGTTATAGAATCTATCGAATTTAACAAACAGGTGTAGATAAGAAAGAAGACAAACAGGTGTTTACGCTGATGAAGCCGTGAGGACTGATTTTCAGGCAAGATTACAACAGAGAGTTGCGGGAGGATGATATTCATGTACCAAAGTACTGATGAAGGCCTAAGCTCGAAACCATGCTTGTTGGCTTTTGTCTGAATTTCCCAAAACTGGTGTTATGGCTCATTATTTATTATCACTAGTAAAGTATTTTACTAAGGTAATGAACAGTGCATCTTTCAGATGCATAATTAAAGAGAGAGGTGTCTCTTTTGGTACATGAATATCATCTCTCCCGTAACTTTATGTTATATACAAGTGTATGTTACATTGTATGTGATACATTTCCGTGTGTCTGTTCTGATGGGATGGTGCTCTTTCTGTTTATATAACAACTAGCCGAATGACCCGGGTAACGCCCGTGTTTTACCCGATTGAATGTTTTTATTCAAATACTATTTGTTACAATTATAAATTGGCGCCTTAAATAAATGCACATGTTAGTTAATAACTATAGCCTATGTGCTTTATCTGTCTATGTACTGTTGGCTCCCGGTGGCGTCTCTTACTGGGAAAAAGAAAGAGAGGATTCCATCTAGTTATTAACTAATATATGCATTTATTTAAGGAGCGACCCGCTCCAACACAATAGTTACAAAAACGAAAAAGCGAGTGGGGGGGGGGCATGATGGGGGGGGGGAGGCAAAGGTGGCGTGATCGTAGCCAACCAATAGGAGGGCGCCATTCCAAAGAAAAAAAAGCAAACGGTGACAGAGATGACAAATGATTAGGAGATGAAGAATTAAGAACGGGTGACGCTCGTAACTGTATATAGAATATTATATAACTATCGGACGTACCCGGCTTCGCCCGGGTTTTACCCGAGTAAAGGTTTGTCTAACGAATCTCTCGATAAAGTGAACATTTTTTCCCGGACCCTTGAAAAATACTCGATAAGTTGAATAAAATCAATATTAATTGGTTCACTCGGTAATTGGAAGTTAAAGGAATAGTATCTTGCCTTGGAATTGTATCATTATTCTTGTCTTAAATAAATTGCCGTGTCATCCTGAATTTTGTCTTTCCTAATTTTCTACATTACAAAATCATCGTATCATAATGATAATATTTAGAGCAGATTGTTGAATTATAACAGATAAATTAGAATATTTATCTTGATTATTTTTAAGCGAAAAGTTATTTCAAAAATTTTATTTGCTAGAAACCTTCCCAGTACTATACTAAATAACTTCCAAAAGTTTCATGGCATTCCAATGAGTGGTTTGGTCAGGCATAAAGGACACACACACATACATTCATTTATATATATATATAGATTTAAAATGCAAATATTTTATTTTTTTTCAACATTTATTTTATTTTCATCATTGACTTTTATTTTTTGACCATAGATTTATAATACTTTTTGATTATTGTTGTAAATATGTATAGTTAACCTACCTCTTATTTAATTCACGAATATAGGATTCATTTTATAAATTTTATATTACTGTGAAAAATATTTAATGTGTGTAATTCTTTTCAAGTAATTGAAAATAAAAACTACTTGATAAGTAAATAACTATCTTTCCTATTTTCACAACTGCACCTCCAATTCTTTATCATTCCAACATCAAAACATTATAATCATAACATATATATACGCTACACCTAATCTAACAATACTACATAGTATAAACCGTAAACCTCGTCAGGGATATCCATCTGTTCCGCTAATATTCGATAAAAAAAACTTCTCTTTTTTATACCTATAACAGCCTTATTATAGAATATTTAATCAGGTTCAATTTCGGAAATAAATAACCCCTTTATAAAAAAAGGGGGTTAAACTAGTTCAATTTTTAAACTACAGATGGCGTTGTAAATTAATTCTTTATTTAGAATTTGGATGAGTTTTTTTGACGCCACGTTATTTCCTGTATAGGAGAGAGTTTAAAAAATAATGTTTCACAGACTTAAAATAAATAAAAGATAAAAGCTGACCATTTTTTTTAAAGTAGGGAATGTTGTTGTGGGATATAAAAACTTCTATGAGATTTTAGTGACTTAGCAAATATTTTTATTGATTTTTTCCCTCGACAATAAATAAATCCATCTTGGATTTGTCTTTTCTCTCCCACGTGAACATTTTTATCGTTTGTATGGTTGTTTATATAACTTATATAATAATAAGTTTTTGTTTTGATTTTTTTATTTCAACAGTTTGCAACATTGTGCTGATTCTTTTTTAATTTTATTAATAGTTATCTATGAATATTTTACATAGAGGTTTTATTGAGTTTTGTATTAATATAGCCTATTTAAGATTGATAGAAACGATACGATAAATTATTTTAAAGTTCCACAATCAGATAAATTCGAATTGTTGACTAATCTTTTGGTATTTAAATACATTTTCACTTAGTTATGGAGAAAGAGATGGTCAAAAATAAACATTTATTGGAATATGAATTTTTTCAGATATTATATTTATACTTATTATATAAAATATTTTCATTCTCAACACCCCAACTCCTTTTACAGGTGCTCGCATTCAGAAGTACTTCCATGACAAATATTCTAATTTTATATATTTTTATAGGTTTATAAAGGCATAATTACATTCATGAAGAAAACTTAAAGAGGTTGTACTTTTTATCATGTATATCGGGATTCAGACAATAACTCTGAAAAATATTACAGTGACCTTTATTGAAGACACAAAAGATAACCAAGCGTGAACAAAATTGACTCTGTTTACTTCAAAACACAGACAACATTAAGACTTGTGTATTTGGGAGTCAGATCCGGACCGCGGTTCGTGCATGACACATGCCTGCATTACATTTCAAGTTGTTCAAGTTGGGAGGATAGGTAACCACAGCGATGGTACTGAAATGCCAAATCCCAGAAAATGTCGAGAAAGAAGGACGTTTTTTATATAATGTACATTATGTGTAATCTTCCCTTCCAAACATCTATGCAAATATAGAGAGATTGTAAATAAATAGTCACCGCCTCTGCACCGCTGGGGAAGGCTGACCTTACACTTCCTTACAAGGGTATTCTACAGGACAGCTCTCCCATCGCGTCCTACAATTCTATAGGACAGCTCTCCCATCGCCCCACAATTCTATAGGACAGCTCTCCCATCGCGACTTACAATTCTACAGGACAGCTCTCCCATCGCCCCACAATTCTATAGGACAGCACTCCCATCGCCCCACAATTATATAGGACAGCTCTCCCATCGCGTCCTACAATTCTATAGGACAGCTCTCCCATCGCCCCACAATTCTACAGGACAGCTCTCCCATCGCCCCACAATTCTATAGGACAGCTCTCCCATCGCCCCACAATTCTATAGGACAGCTCTTCCATCGCCCCACAATTCTATAGGACAGCTCTCCCATCGCGACTTACAATTCTACAGGACAGCTCTTCCATCGCGACTTACAATTCTACAGGGCAGCTCTCCCATCGCCCCGCAATTCTATAGGACAGCTCTCCCATCGCGTCCAACAATTCTACAGGACAGCTCTCCCATCGCCCCGCAATTCTATAGGACAGCTCTCCCATCGCCCCAAAATTCTACAGGACATCTCCCATCATATCCTACAATACACTACATACAGTATATGCAACATTGGTGTGAAACGCTGAATATCCCAGGAATACGAAGAAACCTTTGTTCGGAATAGAAGCCATTAGTTGTCCAGACGGTAGCTCCGCCAAGTGAGCATGGAAGGAAGCATCGACCCAAGAATTCTTAAATGATTCCATCTCGTGCCCGAAATGTGTTGTAAATTTATGGAAATTCCCTCCATGTTCTCTCCCGCCGTATTTCCATTTTAAAACAAACTCGTGTTTTATAAACAAAATTACACTTAATATTTGACTTTATAAACTTTTATCTTCTTTACCCGAATTCTTTCACTTTGTTTTGTGTTTGAATTTATTAGGCATCTAATCTACATCATCATTATCTCTCTCTGCTCGCGAACTTTGCTTTATTAGACATTATTCCAGTGGTCAAATGTTGAATTTCTTTCCTATTCTCTCCGGAATTGTTATTTAATATTATTTTTATTATAATTTGTGGGAAAACTTTCTTTATTCCTCTTTTGTTTTATTTACACATCCATTTAAGAGTATATATTTAGTTGTATAGAGTTATATATTTCTATATTATATTTGTGTACAAAAGAATCAAATATATTTTTATAATTAAATGTTTTAATAAACAATCCCCCGAAATGTATACGTGTTTTAGCATCTCTGGATTAAAAAAAAAAAGATTTTTTAGACAAAATTATGGAATAAAATTTAATCATTTTAAGTTTAAATTTATTTCCGAAATATGGTGCAAGCTATTCACAACGTCAAATTTGTGATCAAAAGATGCATTTTCCCTAGAAATATCCCATTTTAGGAAGAATCCCGCCAAAAAGGAAACTGAAATTAAATTATAATTTGATGACGTAAATGATTTATAAAATATTTCTGAAGCTAATAGACTTTATCTTTGAAACTTTATATTTTGCATTTGTTAAGTAAAGATGACAGTTATTTTTAAAACACCTTATTAAATTTATTCATATATCTATAATATATTTTCACGTAGTTTAAAATCATTTTTCCATTAAAATAAACTATTTTTGATGTTAAATTAAAAGTAAACATTAAAATATTTAATTTTATAAATAATATATTTTGTAAATGAAAAGATAAGCAGACTTCTGGAGCGTACATGAGAGAGAATAATGGGTGTTAAAATAAGAAACATTAAAAAAAATTCCTTTAGAATTTAACATGGATCAATTCTACCAGCCATTGAAGAAATTTATCACTTTACATTATAAAATAATGATCTTATGGATATGGGCGCCATTTTGTCTAGGCCTAGGTAATCCCTAACACTTTCAGACATAAATCAATTTGTATGAATATATTTTAATAGAATATTTCTATTCATTTCTATTCATTTGTAAAATGCTTTAGTTAATTTTTTGCTCTTCCTCTCAAATATAATTTTCTAAATTACACGAATGAACAGCGCTGTCTCTTTAATAAAAGGGATTTAATATAATATAGAAAATATAGAAAAATTCACAAATTATTATTTCTTTTTATAGCCACACACATGAATTATAGATTTAAAATATTTTTATATTAAAATTTCTAAAATACTAAATAACGTAATATTTTATCCTATTTTTCTCCGTGATTAGAAAAAGAATATTTTAAAGCAATTTAGGTAAAGTTATAATCTCTCTGAGACATATATTTAAATGACAAAACTTAATACATTTTTAATAACAGCAAATAGAAAGCTGTTATTAGTGTCCATCAAGTAGAGAGTTCGACATTTGGTGACTAAATACTCTCCAATTATATGTGTGCTATGATTATATTCAAATAAGGACATTATTCTAAAATGCAATCCGGAGCCACTTATATTTTATGTCATTAGAATTATGTTAAAGAAACTATATATTTTTAAATAATATTATATTTATAAAACTAAATATCTTAATATAAGTTGAAATTTTCAATATTAAAATTATTATTACTATTTTAATTTTTCATAATTTTAGTTCATTAAAAATAGAAATTGCACAGAATATTTTTCTAAATGGTGATTCCTTTTTTAGAATGTTATCATCATCTATTTTTAATTTGGTAGTAAAGAAATTTCTTATGTTTATTAATTTGGATAATTTTGAATATATATTTATTCGTTTTCAAAGTTGAAAATATATTTATATTTTAGAATTAAATATAAAATTTATTTTATATCGTATATATATATATATATATATATATAAAGTTCTAAAATATTTTAAATTTTTCAATGCGAAAATTTATCAACGTACTTGTTTTGGTCGAAATTGGCCTTTATTCAAAATTTATACGCTTTATATGAAAATGTAAGTCCATCTTATAATTTATAAGGAAATAAAATAATACCTAAATTATTCAACACTTTTTTATTATTAAAATAGGTTTGCCGCTATTTCATATTTCTGTATTTTCCACAAAATGTATTATTAAGTGGTTTTGTGATCATTTATAATGAATATAAAATACGGGAAATAAAGATATTATTTCGCTTATATAATATTTTAAAAGAATTTTAAAATAAAAATGTCTAAAAAATAGAGTAATTAAAATAAAATTATTAAGATAAAAGCTAAAAATATATATATGGTATAATTGGTAAAATATTTTTAATTCATAAAATATCGATTTGAAATGAAAATGTTGTTATTAAAGTAAAAACCTTATATATAAATGGCTATATATATTACATTTCAACAAACCCTTAATAAATATTCAAATTATACACTGAAATACAATTGTAATATAATGAATGCATTTAATTTTTTTAACGTGAAAGATAGTTTTATATAATTTATAATAATAAATCATAAATATGGAATATATATTTTATTCCTGATAGTAACTAAATAGATGATAAACTTTTGATTTTTCTACATCAATACACATCCTGGTTTAATATTGAATATTAGTATACATTTGATATCGATATGGTTTTTTTTTTTTTTCATTAATTTTACCGAATTTCTCATTTTTTGTCGACCGGCAATATTCGGTATTTCTACATCATTTAAATTAGTGTTTCCGTGTCAACCAATCACAACCATATTTAGTACGACGTCCTTGTGTACACACACACAAAGGCAACTAATTATTGTAACCATGTTTATTTTCCTCTGAGAGCATCCTCAATAAATTAATCGACAATTTTATCGAAATGGCAAAACAAGTTTGAAGAATTAAAAGATGCTCTACAACGTTACGTTTCTTTATTTACTCGGCTAGCTGTTATCTTCCACAGGCCTCTACATCTTGCAATCAGAAGGTAGAAGAAGTTTATATAGTATGTATAATATTGTAACCCCGCGCGATGGAAGTATTTGATATTATTTGCTCCTTTTTAAATATAGTAGAACCTCCCTGTAAAGGACACCTAGTTGCAGAGCCAAAGTGTCCTTTAGGGAGAGGTGTCCTCTTACTGGAGAGTTGTTAAATAGTAAAAATGGTATTTTTGGAAATGAAAACTGTCCTTTGTAGAGAGGTGTCCTCTAGCGCGAGTGTTCTCTTATGGAGGTTTTACTGTACATCTATTTGATTGAGTTTAATCTAATGTTGGATGTTCCATCCCATTTACACACAAAAAAAACTATGTAATCCATAGAAATATAAAGAATTGTTAGTTTGTTAAACATTAGTAGCTGGAGACCAGTGGACGAGGTTTCAGCTATCTCAAAAGTTAGCCAAGTTATCGTCCCCGATCTTTTATTTTAACTCATATAGATCTGATTGGTCAATATATGAAATATTTAGTGGTAATAAATTCGGCGTGTGCAGTAATTCCCAACTCGGACGGTCTCTACACAACTTGAACGTGGATGGCTGTCTTGGATTCAAGCAAGATTCCAGCGATGTCGGTATTCCACTTGTAGATACAGCTGTAGGCAAATTACGCGGGAACTTGGTGAGCAACCAGAACACTCTTTGCTCGAGTCCGCCTGCACAAGTCTCTGACAGCTTCTCTCTGAACTTTGACATGGCACAGCTCTAAATATTCTTAAAATATATAATTGTGCAAAATTCACAATATACCAATCAGAATAATTGCAATATGTTGCTTTATTGAGTTAAAATGGCAAGCTTTCTGGAGTAAGCTCATTATCAGGTTAATTGTTTCCACAATGCCTACAATATATATATATAGCTCTGCTGGACATTCAGACTACATCTACACAATAGCGGAATGTAATTTAATACGTATCACACCAATGTTTTAAAAGTATATTTGATTGCCACTCACTTCTATGTCTTCTCATGCTGGTTAAAAGTCAAATATTTTTACAATTTATTTCAAAGAATTCTTTCCTTATATAATATCCATCTCTCTCTTTATAATTTATTTTAAAAAACTAAATGTGTTAATTATGCTTTGAAAAACAAATTATAATCATATCAATAAGCTTTATATATACTATCCTTTCATATATTTTTTCCAAAATAATATACATTTATAAAACATATATAATACCGAAGAATTATATAAAAAGATTATAGCATTGTGCTTTGTCATGATGGCACAATGTAACAGTTGGTGACTCCATGTTGTCCACTGGGTAGATGACGGTGGCCTTTCAAACATTGTTGAAGCAATCCGTCAAACATTAGACAGACAGACTTCCTATGTCCGTAGTATTCCTTTGCAGTACACGTCGAGCTACAATATGCAAATCGACTCTGTCATCTTTCCACTTGGAAACACCTTTAGTGAAGAAACCTGTACGAACAAACGATTTCGTCAATTAGAGCCGGGGACATTTTTACCTGAAAGTACATTGATGTATCCAGTAGTTTGAAATGGTATCAAACTGTAGGTACATATGTTTATAAATATAGTCTCCAAACATCTCTAAGGTGTTATGAATATAATGTTGTTGAAGAGATAGAGGATTGAAGGCGTGAAAATAGGAAAGATAGTTATTTACTTATCAAGTAAGTTTTTATTTTAAATTACTTGAAGCAAATTATACATTAAATATTTATATATCATTTATAAAATGAATCCTATATTGGTGAATTAAAAAAATTATATACATATTTACAACAATGACAAAGTATTCTAAATCTATGGTCAAAAATAAAAGAATAGTCATTGATGAAAGTAAAATACATGTTTTTTAAAATAAAATATTTGCATTTTATATTATATAATATATATATATTAAGCATAAGGGTCTGTCTTATAATAAGTGCAGATTTCCATTGCTAAATTTGGTGTAAATAACATCATTTTTCATTCCATCAAGTTGGTCAGCGATGGCCCAGTTTAGATATTCTGGAGACTGACCACTTGTAAACATGCCCGCTCAATGATTGTCGGAATATGTTTGTATACTGTACCGTCGGCACGGGAGGTGGTTTCATCATGTTGTTTTGTGGTAGCAACTTACTGAACACTCGTGAATGGTTAACTCTTCTATAGGCAGAGTTTACAGTAGCTGAAATGTGCTCTCTCTTTTAAAGGAGCAATAGGAGCATATCTTGTTGAGACTATCATGGAGGTTTTGGAGATAGACCCGTAATTTCCTCCTGACTTGTCAAGGTACAACCTCGACGGCAGCCTTGAAGAGTCGATAAACCATTTAAAGCTTTGAGAAGCCACGTTGGTTAAATCCACGTACCAAAACTTTTACGAACTTAATATTTATCGTCTAATAGCCTTCTTCATCTTACCAGTAAAAATTACTACTGCAATATTTTTAAAGGGAAAATATTGCCGCATTAATATACAAGTTATTCTAGAAATCACACAGATTTCTATATGTCTATTTCACAAGACGTAAACCAATTCTTTTTTGGGGTTTCGAAAGAAGCAGCACTCTCTGATAAAGGCATGTGCTGTGTACCGAAATTATCGACAAAATATTATTTTAGATTCAAAATACAGCCGTTGAAATTCTTTATATTGTAACATTTAGTGGTAGTGTGTGATGAGGACCGGGCATGACACACTTTTCTTTGTTCTCGGGACATGTCCGCCCAGGTATCACCATGTCTGACGCTAAGACGCCACCTAGCGTCCAGCTGTAAGTCTTCGAAATTGTTCTGGTTAACCGGACGCTAACTTCACCGGACTGTATTTGTACTCTGTAAATGGTGTTTTAAATATATATTTGGAATAATTCTTAAAATATATATCTGTTATATTTATATAAAAAAAGAGAGATTTTTTTTATTTGTACCCAATATTTCGATGGGCGTCCATCCTTAACGATGTTTTGTTTTTGAGATTGCTACAATTTCCGTGGGGAGCCTCCCTACAAACTCTTTGTTCGGGGGGAAAAACGTCTTTTAGTAAATGGCCAATTTTATTGTTTTCTCCGGGAAAGCGGGTGAGGAGATTGCCGAACGAATTAAAATGAGATGATGAAGCGAGAATATTCATCGGAAACTGAGCCGTAAAAACTTGGAATCTATTAAAAGGGGTCGTAGAAAGGTGTTCAGTGTTGTATCACCATCTTCATGGTTCCGAATTGGCAGCGTTTTATTTCCAGATATTTTATGACACTCTCACAAATATGTCGAAGCCAACTAAGAATCAGGTCAATCGAAGTTTGAAGCGAGTGTGGCTCAAATCTAGAGTGGATGTTCAATCAGAATGGAATGTGTTGAATTCTAAGGGATAGGTTGGTCCTGACTGAAGTTTGCCATGTTGGGCTGTCAGGTTGACAGGGTGTTACACAACGGACGGTCACCTGGGTGAATCCTTGGCTGGCGATGTATTTATTCCGCAAAGTTTCCTAATCATACTTTTAATATTGTAAATTGTGGCCATTTTGAATAGATAGCTAGCTGGAATTTTATTATCTATAATATGGTTGGTGTGTTCTTTATATAATGGTTCTTCTTTATTGGTGCCCTCTCTCTCCACAGAGATCTAATTATTATAAATTAGTCTTTTATTAGATTATCTGGAAATTATTTATTTTTTAAAAATCCATTTGAATATATAAATACCATCTATATATAAATAGATGCCAAACAAGGCGTGCTGAATCTCAGTTGTTTGGTTTATTGATAGTCCTTCTTGTGTTTGTTGCTGAAAAGTCTGTATCTCCCACTCTTCAATTATCTTCCGCCGTTCTTTCGTTCCAATCATGTTTCTGGTCAAGAAATCTCTTTGTTGATTTTTGATCATTTCTCTCTCACCTCGTGTAGCGAGATTCTAAACGACATTGTTAAATGTGTCATTACAAAAATATATTTAAAAATGTATTTAAATAATTATGGTTAACTTAATGATGGCTGGACTAGCGGCGGTGGAGTGATCAGTGAGGTATACAAACAAATATTCCAACGTTCCCATGTGTATAGTGAGTAGATAGGAGGCATGTGTTTTAGCACAAATATTTCTTATTCCCTTCGAGACGTTATTTACAAATGTCTGTATTCCAATGTAGCCAATATTACAGTCGTGCAAATAGATAGCCTGTGCCAGCTGTCTAACCTAACAATGGTAACATCTTTGTTAGTGTTATGTTGTAATATCAGTAGTTTTCTTCAATAGCCTTCTTTATTTATACCTACTAGAAGTGGTAGGAACTTTCCGAGTGTTCCAGTTGTAGTACAGATGGTGAGAACAGGGGCTGCGACTTCTTGCTACTTCCAGTATCTACTTATGCAATTGTATGGAATTCGACAAGTTTCTGTTGGGACGGTACTTGCTGGGGCGGTATATTTGAGTTTGTTTGGACATGGATAAAAAATAAGGACTAACATTCGGCAAGTATAAACATTGTTGTTTAAAGAGAAGAGTTCATTCGTACTATTTAGCTACTTGATGTATATTTCGTATGACTAGTCAATATTATATTTAATTTTGAATATTGACCGGTCAAATATAATTATTTGATTTATCATCATCTCCTGATTTTTTATAGTTTTCTGGTTGGCGGTAAACAAATGACCGCGTTTTTCTTTTGTTATATTTTATATAATTAAGTTGTTTATTATTAACTGCTGTATTAAATGTAATACTGAAATAAATAATTTATTAATCCTAAGGAATGTTGTCTAAATGAATACAAGAATAGAAGCATAAAGGTGAGTTGGAATAATTTGCTTAAAGAACGACGAGGTAATTTTAAATACACAACAGTAAATTGGCGACGAGGATGGGATAGGAAATGTATTAGAGTTTTAAAACTGTTTTGGATGTTTCTCCACTTGTTGTCATACGAGCCACATCCGATGCAGGTGATATCACTAGTTGGCCTGGAAGATATCCAGGGCATTGAAGCCTTCTTCAGGTGGGGTCTCAAACAGTGACTTCTGCGCCTCATATCGTTGGGCGCGATAATCCCGGATAAGGTTATCTATATCAACCCGCTTACTCAGCATGTTGCTGAGCCCCCGGTACTGTGAGTAGGACTCTTGTCCCCCGATATCTTTCAACAGAGCTATGGCATAATATGCCAGATTAGGATAATTGGTTGATTTTACTATCCCAATATCACTCTTATATCCGTAAAACTTATTGGTCCCGACAGCCGCATAGGCACTCTTATACCGCCCCCATTCTGCATCGACTATTTTCTTTACTACATGCCACTTGAAATCGGGGAAGGATTGGATGGCTTCTTCTACAGCTTTAAACTGAGTCATCCCACGCCAGGATGCCTGGCTCAGTGTTACACGGAGTCTGATTGCCATAGACCCACAACACTGCTCCCACCGTTCGAAAAACTCTGCGGCAGCTACATCCGTGAAGTAAGAGCCGTAACGGCTCCAGAACTGCTGGCCTATAATCGGGTTGATCATCACCCTCACACCGAGATCAGCAGACATACCAGCCTGGACCTTAATCATAAAACTGCCGGGTAAATTACCTTGGCGGCAGTACGAGCATACGGCGGTCGTAAAAATGCTCATGAACTCCTCGTGCTGCACAGGAGTTTGATGCAGATCATACCATTCTAATAAGGCTATAGCACCGGCCTGATCAAAGTCAGCCATGTCCAAACCTACAGGCCAATTTTTACCGGGGAATGCCTCCGTCATGGCCGTTTGGACCTCAGCATATTGAGGCTTGTAATATAACTTCATACCTGCAATAAGGGCTTGGGTGGCAGATGCATCATCCATGAGCATTGAGTCGGGGAGATTCACGCAGAGCGCCTCACCCATAATATAAAGCTCCTTAGTACTGGCCTCCAGACCAGTAGCCATACCCAAACTCTGGGCGGCAATTAGAATTGCTATGTTCTTATTTGTGTTGAGTACAGGCCAAGCGTTGCCTCGAATAAGGCGCGGCAATGCATACTTCACTCGTTGCTGGGGTGGTATTACAGCGGCCTGGAAGTTAGCCTCCCGCAATAATGCAGCTGTCATGGGCCTTTGATTTTCACGTTGATTCATGATATTATTTAATGTATGGTATCCTCAGTGGGAACTGTAGTTCAAGAGAGTCGCTGTAAAAGAAGAATTTGGAGTGCGTACTTCAGAGAATCCAAGAGGCCGGGTTAAAGCTGAGAAAAGATAAATGCTCATTTCTGGCACCATCACTAGAGTATCTAGGTCATAAAATTGCAAAGGAAGGTCTCCAACCATTGCCCTCTAAAGTTGAAGCTATACAAGCCGCTCCAAGTCCAACCAACCTGACGGAGTTACGAGCATTCTTGGGTTTACTTACGTATTATTCAAGATTTATTCCTAACATGTCTTCCACTTTAGCACCATTATACAACTTGCTAAAAAAGGAACAGAAGTGGAAATGGGAAACCCCAGAAGAAAGAGCATTCAAGGACATTAAAGAAAAATTAGTCCATTCAACCTTGCTAGTACATTTCGATCCTCGAAAGAGACAAATTCTATCTTGTGATGCTTCCGGAGTAGGCATTGGTGCTGTGCTATCCCAAGTACAAGGGGACAATGATATACGTCCAGTGGCATTTGCATCTCGTACACTCACTCCAGCGGAGAAAAAGTACTCACAACTGGAGCGGGAGGCCTTGGGAATTGTATTTGGAGTAACAAGGTTTCGCAACTACTTGTTAGGAAATAGTTTTACTCTTCGCACAGATCACAAGCCGTTGGTAACCCTGTTTTCATAGAATAAGGGGATTCCAACTATTGCGGCAAACCGAATTCAAAGATGGGCCATCATTTTATCTGCTTATCAGTACAAGATTGAGTACATCAAGGGTACCTCCAATACAGAAGCTGATGTCTTAAGCCGACTTCCCATGTTCACTCCTGAACCAGATTCAAAGGAACCGGATTCAGAACCTGTGGAAATGGTATTATTGATGGACGCCTTAGACAGTTCACCAGTTACATCTGATGATATTCGGGCAAGCTTACCAGGAGATCCTGCTTTAAGACAAGCCTTGGATCATACTCTTCAAGGTTGGAGTGAAGAAACACCAAAGGAAATGGAACTCATGCCTTACTGGAGCCGTAGATGTGAGCTGGGAGCCTGTGAGGGTCTGTTGTTCTGGGGAAATCGTGTCATCATTCCTACAAATTTAAGAGCCAAAATGTTGGATGAATTACATAATAGTCATCAAGGCATTGTTGGTTTAAAAAGTGTCGCCCGAACTTTGTTTTGGTGGCCTGGTTTGGACAAGGATATTGAAGAGACCGTTAGACGGTGTAACTGCTGCCAAAGCCATGCCTGCATGCCACCCCGAACTACACCAGTCAATTGGCCGCCCACCAACCAACCCTGGGATAGAGTTCATATTGATCATCTGGGGCCATTTGAACAAAACCTGTACCTGATTGTAGTGGACGCTTGTACCAAGTGGATAGAAGCCATTCCTGTTCCTAACACTTCCACCAGAGAAACCATCGAACAACTACGCTGTCTATTTGCCAGGTTTGGCATTCCAAGAACACTAGTATCTGATAATGGTACCGGGTTCACTTCCGAAGAATTCAGACAGTTCATGACCAGAAATGGTATCCGTCACCTACGGACTGCACCCTTCCACCCAAGTTCCAATGGCTTAGCTGAACGTGCCGTGCAAACCATTAAAACTGGTCTTAAGAAAGTACAACAGGGAAGCATATCTCAACGCCTAGCTGAGATACTTTTGGGGTATAGAAGGACCCCCATAGCCAGCATCGGAAAGTCTCCTTCCGAAATGATGTTTGGCCGGAACATTCGGAGTCGCTTGGATTTGATTTTACCAAATCCTGGAAAATCAGAGGAACCAGGTTTTAAGGTAGGAGAGTCGGTTTGGTATCGAACCTACAAATCAGAGCCAAAATGGGACCAAGCGAGCATCCAAAACACTACGGGAAACCGTCTAGTGACTTTACAAACAGCCAGAGGACAAGCTAGAAGGCATTGGGACCAAGTGCGGAGATCTCACATTCCTGACAAGAGAGGTGAAGCTACCGAAGACAACGCCGGAGACTCCGAGCCTGATCTCAACACCGAGTCAGAAGAACTGATTCCTCAACACCAGGAAGTGACATCGGAGCCGCAGTCGTCTACTGAACCAGCCCAGAGTCCCCGGACTAGTACACCACCGGATCCTAAATCCCCTCCAGTGATTCCCCTCCGGAGATCTAGTAGGATCCGAAGACCACCTACGAGATTGAACCTGTGAAGAGTTCCGCTCTTCCGAAGAGGAGAGGAAATGATGTATATTTCGTATGACTAGTCAATATTATATTTAATTTTGAATATTGACCGGTCAAATATAATTATTTGATTTATCATCATCTCCTGATTTTTTATAGTTTTCTGGTTGGCGGTAAACAAATGACCGCGTTTTTCTTTTGTTAGATTTTATATAATTAAGTTGTTTATTATTAACTGCTGTATTAAATGTAATACTGAAATAAATAATTTATTAATCCTAAGGAATGTTGTCTAAATGAATACAAGAATAGAAGCATAAAGGTGAGTTGGAATAATTTGCTTAAAGAACGACGAGGTAATTTTAAATACACAACACTACTCTTGGAGTAAAATAGAACATTCAGAGAGATAAAGTATGCTCCCATTAATATGAAATATTTCATTAGACTAAGGATTTATTTTCATAATATTGCCACGTGGAAAATTAGGGAAGACAAAAACTTCAGGAGGAAACAGCAATTTTTTTGAGGCAAGAACAAACTATGGATGGTAAACAAAAAAGATAAGCCACGAGGGAAATTTACAGAGTAGCAAAATATAAACATAAAAATGACCACTCTGTTAATAAAAATTAATAAAATTAATAAATACTTTGTTACAATATTCTCTGCCATTAGTGAAATCCCATCGTGTGGTTTGGTAAATTCTACGTACTGCTGTACCTCCAGATTGGGTCATACAAAACTGAAAAATGTCCCTTTATCCTCCAAATTCTAATATGGGATCTATAAATAGAAACCCGAGGCCGTATGGAATCAATTTGAAGTCTTTATGGAGAGAGGTAGTTCAATAAACATGCACTTGAAGGAATCTTTGGAAGTCGTCTTATTGGGGAAACTTTTATTGAGATTTGTGGAACTGTTCGAAATATTGAGGACCATTCGAGAGTCTTTAGCTCGCATTAATAAATATCTACGTGTTAGAAACATGTTTTATTAACCGGTGTATTAGGGATCAAAGGGTTGTCCGATATGTCGATTGGCCTTCAAGGATTCGTGTCATTCTAAACAAAAGGACACTCTTGGAAAATGTTTTAATTTGATATTTAAACATAATTAATTGCAATTTATTTCAATTACATGTGATTTTGTTTGAAGCGATCTCTACAAGTGTTGCACAATCCTATGTTGGTGTCCGCCAATATAGCTGTGGGTTTCTCCACCAACCGGCGTGGAAGAATGTTTTCAGACAAGTCCATGAAAATGTGCGTCACGTTGCTGAGACATTGATTACCCGCGAGTTTCATTAAATTCAGAGATTAATTGGGACAACTTTTTGTTATTTATAAATGTTTATTCAGAATTCCATCCATCTAGACACAGCCTTTTAGATTTGATTTTGATTCCTCTATAGAGTAGAGTTTTGTTTCTTCCCACTCGGCCTTGTGATATATATATATACTCATGTTCGCTAGATCCCGTCCTTGCTCTTATATTCTCTTCTCTCCAGTATCTTGAAATCCCCTGTGGAATTCCACTTTCTTTGGAAGCTATTTGTTGACTCGTTTTATTACTTCTTTTGTATGTAGGTGAGGTTTTTATATGTGACAATTTTTACATATATATAGGAGTGCAGCAGCCGGTAGATGGACCTTGTTAAAACCTTCCCTTCTTGAGACGCAAGGGCAGACTTCTATCTATAAAATATTTGTGTGGAGGCAAAGCTATCGTAGAATCTGTCTAAGCAAAGTCAGTATTACAGGGGAACTTATTCTATAAATTAACCACTTATACCATAATTGAATCACCCCTGAAGGGTTTGATTTTCATTTTAAAGGGAACTTATGTTGATTAAAGAACAAAGACAACGAGAGAAATGTAATATGTTTATATATATCAGTGTGTAAAGGGTAGTCTCTTTACGGGGATAATTCTAATAGCGTAACAAAGTGTGTTTGTCCTGTTGTCACAAATTCTACACCTTAATCTATTTTCGATGTTAACGGCCTCTTTTAACTACTTCCCAAGCCTCCAAAAAATGTTCTCCTCCGAAATCCTTTTACTCTTGATAAGGAAAGTACATTCTGTTCGTAAAATGTTCACAAATTAACTTCGCGAACTTGGCACCTGCAGTTTTTGATGGCCCACCCATTGTGTGTTTGAATCTCTGAGTTGGTGGTGGAGGAGATTCCAACTTGGGAGGGACAAGCCCAGCGATGTCATCATCTTCTTATATAGTGAGAGTATGGAGTTATTTTAGAAGTTGGTTTTTTACCAAAGGTAGTCTATAAACCAAATAATAAACTCGCTGGTCAGTTACATAATGAATATGTTATATCAACTACACATTACAGTATTTGCCCGTCGACAGAAATTTGAACTTATATAAATGTGCCGATGGAATATAAATCTTGTTACTCCGATCAAATTTACAGCATGAACGATCCCTAGAATACAAAGTGGTAAAAGCCTAATATCAATATCAATATTTGATGTTTTATTGCAATAAATTTGATTTCACAAACGTTTAAACAAATTACCAAAATTTAGCGCCACCTAAATATAAATTCAAAAAAATCCTGGAATCTAACCCACGATCTTATAGTTGAGAGAGTACTTCGTTGCTCAATGCAACCATTGAGTTATGAGACAAATTACACACACTGATTGGCGGATTGAGGTCACATGATAGCAGAGGACCAATCAACGAGCGATTAAAAGGACACCCTATAAACACACTGAGACATAGATTTCTCTCCAATCACCACGTGTTTTGCAAAGCCAAATATTCATTCTGCCGTTATAAAACTGAGCTATCCTAATAAAGTCAGTGGTCAACTTCCAGATAAATTCATTACCCAAAACTTAGTCATTTTGATTGATATATTTAGTCCAATATCTTGTGTTTAAAATAACGTATTCCTTCTCACAAACATTTGTACCAAACAAAGATATAACAATAGTTATTTATTCCCCCTCTGTGTGTGAATAGAATTTATTTTAAAATAAAATTTACCACAGAAATGTTTCACGTCTAATTTATACAAAGCATAAAGATATAAATACCATTTTTACCTTCTAGGCAATCTCATATTTGTTGTTCTTTGAATATATTGTTGATATTTGATATGTTCCAAGGAAGCGAGAGTTAATACTAAACTACTCAAAATATATTACCCATGAAATTGTGTAAATGTTATATTTTACCAATAAATGTATCCATTAGCTCTCTCTGGTTGGTGTTTATTATATTTGACCACAATATTTCACCACATAAATATTTCTCAATATATTCATATTGAATGTGTATGATGTAGTGTTATATATAATGTATTGATCTGTGCATGCAATATTCCCAACATATATCTGATTGGTAAACTCGCCTCCACAGTTTCTCACTTGTCGCAAACTCCGTGGAATTCAGTGATTTATTTAGAGCGCATTTGTCATGATTTAACTTGGCTCTAGCTGACCCTACCATGTACGCTGCCCCCACACTCCTCCACGCAGCGAACAAGTCTCTCCCCACCCCTATCCGCAAACTTCCGTATGTGCTCTCTTCGCGCGACTGGCATATTCCTCTTAACCACTAATATAGCGTCCTAACACTATATAGCGAATATAGATATGCATTTTAAGTTGTTAGGCCTTTCTGTGTGGAGTCCAAGAAATCCACACAAGATATTTGTTTTAAAATACCTAAACTTGAAAGAGAGGTAGCGTAAATTTCTTTCAAAGAGAATTTAAAGAGAGAATGTGATGTTCAACCGACAGGAAGAATGGAGGAGCGACATATTGTCAGACAGGGTGACACCACATATTGCAGGTGATCCTGTTTAAATTTCTCCACACCCCGCTCGCGTCCTGATCATTTCTAATAGAGTTGTAGAATACAACCTGTGTGTGAGCAACATTTCAAAAATTATTGTTTCATAGATCAACCGAAAACATAAACGTCTGTCTTTGTAATTAGGAGAATCACGATAGAATGAATTAAATGTGAATATAGAGCTATAACCACACAGGTTGTATTCTACAACTCTATTAGAAATGATCAGGACGCGAGCGGGGTGTGGAGAAATTTAAACAGGATCACCTGCAATATGTGGTGTCACCCTGTCTGACAATATGTCGCTCCTCATTCTTCCTGTCGGTTGAACATCACGTTCTCGCTTTAAATTCTCTTTGAAAGAAATTTACGCTACCTCTCTTTCAAGTTTAGGTATTTTAAAACAAATATCTTGTGTGGATTTCTTGGACTCCACACAGAAAGGCCTACCAAATTAATGTGAATATAGAGCTATAACAGCTATAACATTTTTATTCGAAATTCCAAAATCTAGTTTGTCAAAAATGTCGGGAAACCACTGCGGTACAACATCCGATGACTGAAACACAGCGGGCGGGCGGAGCCTGCTGCCTAACGAGGTCGCCCGAGGAACGAAAAAAAAAAGAGGACGCCACCGCCGCCGAGATATTAAAATTTCATGATTCCTTTTTAATGAACCCTAAATGACTTGTGGGATGAGGATTATAAAAGTTAATCAACTTCTTTTTGAAAAAAACGGGCAAGTTTAAATTCGGGAGGAAGCAAATTGCTAAGCCATTTGTTGCTTTGGGATGGATTAGTTCCGATAGGCATTTGACAATAATGGGGCCGGGTGTTTCTAACACATTAATTAACCTGGTAACATGTGTGTAATTTTTATGTTATATTTGTGTTATTATATAAATTATATTGATATAATCTTAGACCCTCTAGATCCCTGAGACAAATATTTAAACGTGTTATAGCACATTCACCAGCCTTTCTGGGAGGATTCACACGATGTAATTGTTTCAAGACTTTGCTGTTGTTTTTTTTTTTTTTTTCAAAGATAGAGAGAGATCTGTCTTTTTTGGAAACTGAATACCAACCCCCCTCAAAGCTCACAACATTATATTTATATATATATGTTTCAAGGTAAATTGTGAAAGGCGTTTAAAAACAACAAATCTTTCTCACATTGAGTTTTATTTATTTTAAAATGTTCAACAGGCATTATTAGAAGACATCGACTGCATGTAACAGCCTAATTGAAGGATGTCTTAATGCTAAACTCTTGTGTCTGAATCAATGTTTGTAGCTAAAAGTAAAACTATGTTTGTTTTTAACTCACTAAGAAATAGGTCAATTGAAGAGACTATTGTGAGACATATTGTAGAGCAGAGTTTTTGGTTATTTGGTGTGAACGCGGGCTGGTTGTTTTTTAACAAATACTTTACTGGGGATTAAGGAACAACTCCCCAAGTTAAACTTATGCTTACGTATATACAAATATTTTATTATTATTATAACACCGGACATGAAGCACAGGGCTGCGACAACCAAAGAAGAGTTCCAGGAGAACGACCTAGAGCAGATGACAGGAGACTTGACAGACAAGAATGGATCAAGGCCAGGGGACCAAGGAGCCACCAGGAGAGGTCATAGAAAAGACTGCAGGACATCAGGGGACACAGCACTTAGCAGGAGTCAAGATAGCAAATGTAAATATCTTTGTTTTCTTTTACTTTTATTAATTCTATGTTGGGAATAATAACATGTAAATAGACTGACCATTCGTTATATTTAAAAAATAAACATTTACCCTTTTGGAAATTGATTTATTATTATAATTGTTACTATTATTATTATAAGGAAGAGAAGTGTTTTAATGAAGACATCCGAAGAGCGCTCAAAATTTTCCGCGCAAGCTAGCTACCTGAGCTAAGGAGATAAATAGACATCTTGTCTCTTCTTCCCGCTCTGTCGAATCATCGTCATCCAGCCAATCAACATTTCGTACCCCCAACAACAACGGACGACAAAAAAGCTAATCAAGCGATGTGGGCAAGAGAACAGATAATTTAATTTTACAAATTATTCACGTTAACTAATGAATAAAACAAATAAAATTATCTTTTTTATTTCAACTTGTAGAAAAATTCTCGAGTCTGTAATTTCTCAAGGAAGCTATTAGATTACGGCTGGTGTGTAAGGTGATGCTGATTGGTTCAGATTAAAATAACAACAACGCTGCCGAGAATCGGAAATGTAGAATTGCCGAGAGAAAAAAGCAGGAGTTAAGTGCGGGGGTAGCATTATAATTTTTCACCGTAATGGAACCCACTAATTGGGTCGTTAAAAGTTAAGCTCCGGTCCTTGATTAAAATTCTTTAAGTGCGCTTCGGTTTTTTTTTATCTTTCCCCGCTTCCAAAAACCTGCGGAATAAATCTCATTGTTTTGTCTTGTGCAACTGTTGATTGGACGGTCGCCACTCCAGCCATTGGTGAGTCCGACAGAACCATTCCTTGCTGCCTCACGCCGGTGTAGAATTTTCTCACATTTTGTAACTACTCGTATTTATTATCAGTAATTTTTGTCATTTGATGAGCCCTACTCATCCCAAGCAGACACCATCTCAAGTTCTACAAGGCTTGATACCTTGATATGATTGGAAGGATAAGAAAGAAGAAGCTGGAGATGAAGAAAGTAGGGATAAGAAAGAAAAAGATCAGTAATTTTCTCAAATTTTATTTTGAAAACCAATGAAAGTGTTTTTCCTTTTCTTATATCCGCCCCGTACACATTCAGCCAACAATCTATAAAACCAGCGCGAGGTTGGTTCACCCTGAGACTACGAATTAGAATAGATCGGATCCACAATTTAGAGAGCTGAGTGCCGGAAGTGGATTGTTATTAAGATTCTCTCTTCAACAGGTTTTACATTCCGAGCTTATTCAATGCCGACGTATGTAAATAGAGGTCCACCAACAGACGCTGAGAATAAACCTCCAGTTTTACCACCGTACAGCTAATGTCGTCATGTTTGTAGGACTTTATTATTTTTCTCTCTAAAATGTCAAACTCCTTTTGATTTCCCCAACTTTTTTTGATATTTTACATTGTAGCGAAGTATTTTATGTTAGTTTTGATATATTTGTATATATTTTGATCCTCTGTAAGATTGCCTCTCTGGTATTTTGTCAATTTATTGGAGATTTTTTGTATTTTCTCCTTCCGAGATTTGTGAATGTTTTAAAAGAAACTTATCCCCGGAGGCGCCTGATATTTTCAGGCTAAAATATTAATTTGCCATAAATGCCGTGTCATCCTGAAGTTGCCTAATTTTCTAAGTGACAATTCCTGATCTAGAACATTGCCTCAGAATTTGAAGGTTTTCCCCTCTCTGTCTAACTTTAGTTTTCAACCCTGCATCAACACGAGTTCTCCCTATAATACTACCGGCTTTAACCGGCTGTTTTGTAACTATTCCTTATTGCCAATTAGTTCAAACTTGGGTGTGTGGGTGTTATAGACCTATACGAATTCCCAGCTTACTTTTCCTATCAACTTCTTGAAACCTATTGAACACGACAAATGGCGACATGTTTCCGTAGCATTTCCATTTATATAAACTCACGGACAAAACTTAAGGAAGTGGAAAGTCTTTGATGTCGCCGGTCGTCTATTCTTTTTTTTTTGATGGAGACAGAGTAAATTTTGTTCACACTTGTTTATCTCGTGTGTCATCAATAAAGGTCACTGTAATATATTTCAGAGTTATTGTCTGAATCCCGATATATATTTTAAAAGGTACAACTTCCTTAAGTGAGTGTATGAGTGTATTCTTTATTTTGAGTACACTTCCTTTGAGTGTATTCTTCTGTAAACACAACACCGCTCATTCAAGGAAATATGTGGAGGACCAAAGTGTTATAGAAGCGCCTAGATATAAAAGGTTTAATATCATCCCTCCCGTGAATAGAGGTTGTCGCCAATATTCCATGTTGTTGGTTTAGCAAACATGGGTATTCAGAAAGTCTCTCTGAAGTTGTTTTGCTCTCTTAAATTGGCAGCATCGATGTTGTTCCATGCAGATTCCTTCTGCGGCTTGCTGGGACCTTTGAACTCTTACCGTTAGTTCAGTGTTTGGATCGTTGTAATGAAGTCCTTACAGCTAGACGATCAAATATTGATTGTTAGGTTTAACAAGAACAATATTTGTTATTTGTATCTCTTTCAGACTCCAAACTATTCAATTATTCCAATTTAGAGTGATATCAATACCATTTGTATTAAAGCAATATTCGTTTTTATTTAATGTTGAGTCAACATACTATACCCCACTCAATTGCCGACATTTCGGTTGGCTGAAGCCGGCATACATAGTTTTATGTTTACTTCTTGAAATTTTCTCGTATAGCACATCTGCCTTATCTATACCAAACTATATTAGATGGGCCACTTTTGGTACATATATATTTGTGTGTGTAAATTAGAACGATAGTAAATATCTCAAAATAGTATAATATAATAAGCATATATCTACTTTTCTCTACTTCTCATAACACCGAGAGTAAACCTCGTGGATTAGCTCACCGACTCTTGTCGCTTCTACCTCTGGTTTCCCCTCGACTGACACGTTGAACTGGTTTCTTCTTTGAATTGTCCGAGATGGAGCGGCACATGTACGGCGAGGATAGGTACCATTGGCTGATATTTGCGACAAAAACGGCACTGGGAGGTTGTGACAGTTGTGGGCGGTGTTAGGAAACCTCCGCATTCTCCGCAGTGGCATCCTTGGTAGCCATGACTCTGAGGACCGCTGCCAGCATCCAGAGTTGTTCCAAACCCCGGCCCAACGGGCGGGTGATGAATGCTGACATATCGCCCCGCTATTTGTTTCGCCCCAATTCAATTTAAAAATTGTCCAATCAGGAGGGGAGCAGCAGCTTGGATTGTGGCGGACATTGATCATTTCTTGACTCGGCCATTTGGTGTGATGGCCACATATTGCCCCACAACAGCTTATTTTCCTGCCACAACCCTCTCTTTTATCAAATGCTACAAGAAGGTGGGTTAATTTTTATCATTTATTTTGTATTGGCTCAAATATTTACCAATATATGCGCATTTTGAAACATATTTTAACGCTTTTTTTAAATAAAGAAATAAAATTATTTCTACAGCCCCCCTCTTATCCTGAGATTTTAATCATCATTTACATAAATAGAAGGCGCAAAGTTAATAAGAATATTTTAAACTGTGTTTTTATTTTGTAAGAGAGAACCACACAGCAGTGAACAGTTGTTGTACCTGTTGATGAATACCGACATTATTCCAATCGAAATATAGGTAAATATCAATGTGCTATTTTTACCCAATATGTTTATAGACATCTAATTATTTTTGCCTCATTTTTACGAAATCGTGAATGCCAACTATATTTACCCCGAATGTTTATCATTTTATAAAGTCACTTTAAACACCAAGCCTCTCTCATACTTGTAAAATTTCTCTTTGGAGAACTCTTTTACGACTTTTGTCTTTATAGGCTGACTTTGACATCAGCTGGCTACACTTGATTTCAATCATCAACAGAATCTACTGAATGGTAGTTGGAAATATGTGGCTCATCAATGCCAACGTTCTCACCGGTGTCTCACCAGCTGAGTGACCCAGACTGGGAGTGTTTCTATAACAGCGATAGATTACTTAGCGTGTTATGAAACGATAGTTTGTTTTAAAATATCGGCATTTTGTGTCGAGGGAGCACGTCTGTCCAGCAGAGCGGCTGTATGCCAAATTACTCTGCCCTATTTGTGTAACATGATATGTAATAGCGCGACATCTATAGTCAAGAAAGGGAACTACTTCAAGCACCATTGTTTACTTTACAAATAAACCGTGTTCTGCTGACCTTACTGCGATGCCAGGCTCATCACTTCCGCCCTACTGCGTTAGCCTGCATTGTAATGGGCTATTGTAGCCGGCACCTGTTTACGTATTTTCTCCTGTTTGGGTCCTAGAACCGGTTTACTGTGGTATCTATCTATTAATAGTAGATAACACATATTGAGAGACAATCTACTGCACTCAAGTATTCTACAGTTGAAACAGTGCTCAGCGACTACAATCTACTGCGCACAGAAGTTCTCAGAGATCGATGGAAAGAACTCACCATTTAACTTGGCGCCCAACTTTTCCGAACTTTGTTTTTAACTCCCGATATTAAAATTTGAATGGCTGGAGTCGGATTACACGGGCACTCTGTCCTGCCGGCTTTAATAACGGTCGTCCCTCGGGCTGTGCATCCGGGGCTCCACATATACACCGCACCATTGGGGGGTTACACATGTGTTGTCTTGAAACACACCGAGACTATACAGTTTGTAGCCACACTGGGGGTGGACAGACCAGAGCTGACACTACAGTTTGTAGCCACACTGGGGGTGGACAGACCAGAGCTGACACTACAGTTTGTAGCCACACTGGGGTAGACAGACCAGAGCTGACACTACAGTTTGTAGCCACACTGGGGGTGGACAGACCAGAGCTGACACTACAGTTTGTAGCCACACTGGGGGTGGACAGACCAGAGCTGACACTACAGTTTGTAGCCACACTGGGGGTGGACAGACCAGAGCTGACACTACAGTTTGTAGCCACACTGGGGGTGGACAGACCAGAGCTGACACTACAGTTTGTAGCCACACTGGGGGTGGACAGACCAGAGCTGACACTACAGTTTGTAGCCACACTGGGGGTGGACAGACCAGAGCTGACACTACAGTTTGTAGCCACACTGGGGGTGGACAGACCAGAGCTGACACTACAGTTTGTAGCCACACTGGGGGGTGGACAGACCAGAGCTGACACTACAGTTTGTAGCCACACTGGGGGTGGACAGACCAGAGAGCTGACACTACAGTTTGTAGCCACACTGGGGGTGGACAGACCAGATCTGACACTACAGTTGTAGCCACACTGGGGGTGGACAGACCAGAGCTGACACTACAGTTTGTAGCCACACTGGGGGTGGACAGACCAGAGCTGACACTACAGTTTGTAGCCACACTGGGGGTGGACAGACCAGAGCTGACACTACAGTTTGTAGCCACACTGGGGGTGGACAGACCAAGAGCTGACACTACAGTTTGTAGCCACACTGGGGAGTGGACAGACCAGAGCTGACACTACAGTTTGTAGCCACACTGGGGGTGGACAGACCAGAGCTGACACTACAGTTTGTAGCCACACTGGGGGGTGGACAGACCAGAGCTGACACTACAGTTTGTAGCCACACTGGGGGGTGGACAGACCAGAGCTGACACTACAGTTTGTAGCCACACTGGGGGTGGACAGACCAGAGCTGACACTACAGTTTGTAGCCACACTGGGGGTGGACAGAACAGAGCTGACACTACAGTTTGTAGCCACACTGGGGGTGGACAGAACAGAGCTGACACTACAGTTTGTAGCCACACTGGGGGTGGACAGACCAGAGCTGACACTACAGTTTGTAGCCACACTGGGGGTGGACAGACCAGAGCTGACACTACAGTTTGTAGCCACACTGGGGGTGGACAGACCAGAGCTGACACTACAGTTTGTAGCCACACTGGGGGTGGACAGACCAGAGCTGACACTACAGTTTGTAGCCACACTGGGGGTGGACAGACCAGAGCTGACACTACAGTTTGTAGCCACACTGGGGGTGGACAGACCAGAGCTGACACTACAGTTTGTAGCCACACTGGGGGTGGACAGACCAGAGCTGACACTACAGTTTGTAGCCACACTGGGGGGTGGACAGAACAGAGCTGACACTACAGTTTGTAGCCACACTGGGGGTGGACAGACCAGAGCTGACACTACAGTTTGTAGCCACACTGGGGGTGGACAGACCAGAGCTGACACTAGAGTTTGAAGCCTCCAAACAGCCCGAGGATGAGCAAATATTGACGGAGATAATAAGTTTAAGATCCGAGTGGAGCCAATTACCGTGTCAGGCAGTCATAATTCTGTTTGGCCACCGCCGTCTTTGTCTGCAAAAACTCCACCAACGAGATTAGCGCTGCTATGTCGCGCTTGACACCGCCTGTCCCTGGGGCCGACCCCCAATCAAAATAAATATAGAATCCCTAACTTTGCACTGCGTGCGGCTTGTCTTAGATAACAATATGTTTGGTTCTACGGGGTAAATATTGATTGGACCTAAAGTGGGGTTTAAAACTCTTTCTACCTTAGTGTCATTCAATAGCCCTCGTTGATTGTTTGAGATACACTCTATGACAAAACTTAAGGAAGTTGTATATTTTAGCATGTATAACGGGATTGATACAACAACTCTGAAAGATATTACAGTGACCTTTATTGAAGACACACGAGATAACCAATATCTGTCTCCTTCAAAAACGTCCACCTAAGCTGGCGACAATCGAATGGCGAAGAGCTCCAAAGCTGTAAGGAGATAGTTGCTAAAGTATACGCGCATTAATTAAAGTATTTTCAACAAGTTTCTTCATTAAACCAAGTGGCAAGTTATCAAACGTGAATTCACTCTAACAATAGCTATTGTAACTTTTTGCGAAACATTAGGCCTGGTTGATGGCTTACGCTTGAATGTTTGGGTAAATAAAGAAATTTGGAGAGAATCCTCTTATTGCACAGTACTTGCATGCAACACCCTCCTACACCCCAGACACCGGATTTGATCTCAAAAATACTGAGGACATATGTAGAGGCTAGTAAAGTTTTGTTCTAAACACCTCATTATAACTTCCCAGGAACATCCCAGGCTAATTTACATATTCTGTTTAAATCTAAATAACGAGAAAAATATCGACAAATTTCTTTTTTATTTAATAAATAGATACAATATATTTTGAAACCTCTCGATAATATTTTTTCTCGTTATTTCAAAATTAATCTATTTTTAGCGATTTTTTCCTTAAGCTCTGCAATGTCATTTAAAGAAACGAGATAGCCCTGTGTACACCGCTGTAGTTAGGATGTCAACAAGGATGGTAGGACGGCGGGGGGGAGGCACGGTGGGGACATCGGAACGGTGACTCCACAGCGGTGGCTCCACGACACCGGCTTATGGACTGAAAGGTCTGGGAGGCCATCTGCTCCTAGGATGTCTCCACGGCACTGTGGAACATCGACCTCACAGGAATCCCAGATAACAATTTCTACTCTATGTTGCTTTAATCCAAGCAGTTAAACCTATGTGAGTACAAGAGTGAGGTTGTACTGTGATCATGTGGGTAAATAAAGACATCCCCTGACTGAAAATTTTAGTTTCACGATCTGAAGATGTCTTCAGTTAAACCTATGTTCACTTGATTCAAACACTGGCATATATTTTTTGTTTACGCGTATTGCTAAAATTTACCTATATATTTTTTGTATATGTTTTTAACTTTTCAAAATACAATTTAAAACTTGTGAATAAGCCACATTATATATATCACTTAGCCATGCATATATTGATCTCCTTTTTACTTCTTTTCTCTTCGTTTTATTCTTTGCCAGTTGAAGGAGAGATGTACTCTCGAAAGCTTACGTTTTGTTTGTAAATAAGAGAAATACGTCTCTTTTATTAAATCAACTCAGCATAATTCCTCGGAGTGCTTGTTGTGTTTGCCGCAGTGGTGTCTGGTGGAGCCGTCCTCAGCCCGCACGGCCTCTAGCCACACACGACGGGGATGTTGTGAAATTAAATTGGAAAATTATATTTATAAAATATCGCTTTGTTGTATCTCTCCCTACACTTCTTAAACAACACATTCTTATAAATGTGCATAAATGTTTTAAAAAGTAGGGACAAACACAACACATATAAACTCATGGACAACACTTAAGGAAGTTGTACCTTTCAGCATGTATATTGGATTATAACTCTGAAAGATATTACAGTGACCTTTATTGAAGACATACGAGATATACCAAGTGTGAACAAACTTTCCTCTTCTCCTTCAAGAAAACAGACGCCCGGCGACATCAAAGACTTTCCACTTCCTGAAGTTATGTCCAAGAGTATATATTAATCAAAATTATAAAATTGATCGATAAATGACAATTGAAATTATAATTATAACTTTTGCTGGGGAAAAAATAGGTAAAATAATTGCGCTAAATAAGAAAACATTTTTTGTCATATATACTCCTGTAGACGGGTTTATAAAACCTTGAGAGAATAAAGTAGGAATCCTCGGAGGCTGTTTTTTATTATTAAATTATTGCATTAATGATATCACAGGCGAGAGGGAAAAAAATATATTAGGATTCAATTAAAATATATAAAGTATGAATTTGGAGTGTTTATAAGTAACTAACTAATTAATAAATAATAAAAAAAACATACACTGGGGGGTGGTCATATTAAGTCCGCTTTATGGACCCAATATCGGCTCGACGGTGGCGCTCGAGTGGCGAAATTGGGAACTAAAATTGACTTAATTTTTTTTTTTACCTCCCTCTTAAATTAGGGCCACGTGTATAAGAAGAGAGAGTTGATAACAATAAATAATTAATTATAAAAGTGACGTCACACTCGAATTTTTCCTTTAAAGAGGAATGCAAAATACGTTTCTAATTTTAGTTCCAACTTCTGCCACGTGAGCGCCACCGTCGAGCTGATTCTAGTCCATAAAGCTAACTTTATGGAATCGTCTTTTGATTTGTTATAAATTCAATAAACTACAGCTACATATGTGGAAATATACTTTTTTATCGGAGTTTTATAAATTTCTAAATATAATTAGACATTTAAAGACATTTATTACCCACATACATATTAAACAAGTAATTTCTCACTGTATGAATGTTGACTCATTTTTTTTATTTTAAAAATATAAGATAGTAGTTCCTCATTTCCTTTTTGTAACTTAAAGTTGTGATTATATATACATACACTCACAGGGACAAAACTTAGGGCATGGAGGAAAGTCTTTGATATCGCCGGTCGTCTTCTTTTTTTTTTTTTTTTTTTTTTTAAGGAGACAGAGTCAATTTCGTTCGCACTTGGGTTATCTCGTGTGTCTTCAATAAAGGTCACTGTATATCAAATATATTTTTGAGTTATTGTCTGAATCCCGATATACCTGCTAAAAGGTACAACTTCCTCAAGTTTTGTCAAATAAAAACAATAATAAATAATATTATAATAATAAAAACATTCTGGGAAAGAAATTATTTCATTTAAGTCAACTTTATGGGCCAACTATCACTCGACGGTGGCGCTCGAGTGGCAGAATTTGGAACTAAAGTTGACTTATTTTTTTACCTCCCATTTAAAGTGGGGCCACGTGTACGAGTTTGATAATAATTGTAAAAGTAACGTAACACTCCAATATTCTTTTGAAAAAGGCGTAAAAAAAATACCACGCCATTTTAGTTCCAATTTCTGCCACGCGAGCGCCACCGTCGAGCTTATTTCTAGGCCATAAAGCTGACTTTATGGAATCGTCTTTTGATTTCTATTTTTACTTCAATAAAACACTTCAGAGGAACTTCCATATGTGGAAATCTCCTTTTATATCGAAGTTATATTAAATTCCTAGAGGATCAATCTACTTTTCAAACATTTCTACATAGAAAAAAATATTCCGCATCATTTTTTTTTTCAAAACAAGTAATTTTCCACGTTGTGAATGTTGACGAATTATTTAAAATACATATTTTATAATAAATTAATCCCTTATTCCCATTTAGTACGATTTAAAAAATAATAATAAAGCAGCTTCCTATTGTCTTTAGCGCATAGAAAAATAAATATTGGGAGAGCTTGGCTCATCAGTGATGAACCCTCCCCGCGTTTCGCCAGTTTAATCTAACAGACAACTCTATATTGTATTGGGCTGTTCTACTTATTTATCAGAGGCGCTCTATTTTTCTCTTCAGAGAAATATTGTTTCATCACAGTAGGAAGTTGTTTTATTTGAAACCGCGCTAAATAGTTTCATTCCTATCTAAACTTAAGGAAGTGGAAAATCTTTGATATCGTCGGTCGTCTGTTTTATTATTATTATTATTTGAAGAAGACAGTGGCAATTTTGTTCACACTTGGTTATCTCGTGTGTCTTCAATAAAGGTCACTGTAATATCTTTCAGAGTTATTGTCTGAATCTCGATTTACATGCTAAAAGGTACAACTTCCTTAAGTTTTGTTCATAAGTGTATATAATTTGAAACTCAAAAAAAAAAATAGTTAGTCTAAACAAAAAAATAACTTCGCTAATTACATATGTTCTACTCACAGGGTGTTCAAGAACCGTCAATACCCGCATTGAAGATGTCGACGCCCCGAGAGGGACAAAGGCACCTACTCGAAAGCTTGCTTCTTATCCAACACTAAATAGAATCGTGTTTCGCTCAACGTCCTCCTGTGTGTCTTTTTTTTTATCTAATTAATTTTATCAATTAATTAATTAGATATATATATATAATTATTTAATCAATATAAAATTAAAATATAAACAATGAAGTGTTGTAATATTTAGAAAATTGACTCGAGACTTCAAGAAAAAAAAATTAGGAAGAAAGTCATTTCATTTAAATTAGCGTTATGGATCAAATATTAGCTCGACGGTGGCGCTTGAGTGGCGAAATCGGGAACTAAAATTGCCTTAATATTTTTCTCCTCCCGTTATAAAGTTTGAGTTACGTGTTTGAGGTTTATAATAATCATTACCAAATATAAAGGCGAAATCTCACTCGAATATTTCTTTAAAAGGTCTTATAAAATATATATTTAATTTTAGTTCCAACTTCTGCCACGCGAGCGCCACCGTCGAGCTGATTTCTAGTCCATAAAGCTGACTTAATGAAATCGTCTTTTGATTTCTGTTTTTTTACGCTTCAATAAACTACAGCGGGACCTCCATATGTCTAAAACTTATTTTTACACAAATATGTCTTTGAATTCCTTAAACATTAGACATCTAAAACATTTCTACACAACGGAAAATATTACCATTAATTTTTTTTTCAAACAAGTAATTTCCAATTACGTAAATGTTGGCTTATTATTTTTTATAAAAAACAAATTTTATCGTAATAAAAATATTTAAATTTCACAATATAAACGCTCTAATATGTAAATAGGAATAAATAACAGACGACTTCAATGCGGCAGAGGCGCCGCTCACATTTGTGGAGTTATCTTTGGGTTTCACTTTTACACACTTACAGTAAAAGCATTGCTAACTACCCACCATGATTATCATGGCCTGTACCACGTGTACTAGGGATAATAATAATTTTAAAATTTTCAATATCCTCTCGGTAAAATTCCCATCTACATTCAATATTATAGTTTAAGATGCATGATAAGGAGATGCCTTTTTTTCATAATCATGACCTTATCCAGTACAATATCACATTTGTACTATTTTTTCACATTATGTCGCGGTCTCACGCAATTCTGGCCTTAACTACCCGTTTCATGATTTTTCAGGATGCCTTGAATGACCAGTTTTTTGGTCGTTGAAGAACAGCTTGCACCACGCTGATGAGGGCCAACAGCCCGAAACGCGTCCGCGTCCGTGGTTAGCTTTTCTTGATTAATCAAGAATGGGTATTTGGCCAATTCTGGAATAATTAAAAATCAACGAGAATAGTTGATATTTATTCCGATAGATGGCGCAAGCCATCAGCAACTTTCAGTTGCACGATAAGGAGATGCCTTTTTTTTCATAATATTGTAGCGTAGCAGAAAGGTAGAGTCGGTGATCCGCAACGAAGAACGTTATTTTATTAACCAAACAAACCGAAAAATATATAAATTAATGAATACACGCCAAAGTATATATAGGAATCAAAAATACAACAAACACCTATGCAAAAATCAGGCATTAAAAATAAATTAAAATATTTACATAAAAATGATAAACTAATTACTCGTACAATATTTATAAGAGTTAATGGTGATATATATTAAATATTTAAAAAGAGCGAACAAAGAAAGCGCATATATATAGTTGGATCTAGATTGATATAAAAGAAGCAATTAAAATGTTTCGAGTGTTGATTTCTCCGACTTTATTGATTAAGTGTTTACAAACTGATTTCCACGAGGCGTGCGCGCAGTTGATAAACACTTTTTATTAATCGTTAAAACGAAAAGGTGAGATCCTCCTTCGAATTTTTTTTATAAACAGATCTAAGTACACTTATTTACTGTTAATTATTATGTTTATTAGGGGAAGAAAGGGTGTATTCCTATATTATAATTGTTAACATATGAGACTGGGTTTCTTTCATTTTTAAAATAAATATACATAGAGGTCATTTGCAAGGTGTGTCAACGAGGAGTTAAGAGACGGGGGTGTAAAGTTTATTTGGTGCCGTGCTGGTGGACTGTAGTCACCGGTCACATACTGGGTTCGTGGTCCAGGAAGGTCGTCGAGTCCTGGGTCTCGTCAGGCCAGTTATAGGAGGGGTTGTAGCTAGGACAGGACATGTTAAAACAATTACGTCACGGTGTATTCCGATCGCTCAAGATCACTGCCACGTTGTATTTAACACATTGCCGCGAAATTGTGGTCAATGGTCAAATACAACTAATACCTGTGATCTCTGTGGTGCCGTTTCTCTCTGATTAAAAAAAATCTAAAAAATAAAGAAATAATAAACAAAAATAATTGGTTCTTCTGGTCACGTGTCTCGGCTACTTATTGACACACAACAATATGGAACTATTATAGACGCGTATGTTTCTTTTAAAGATAAAACAATTTCTACTGCTCTTACTGCAATGGAAAAATTAATGGTAGGGCCTGGCTCATCAGTGATGAACCCTTAAGGGCAGTAAAAATTGATTTATTTTTGAAAGAATCATACGCGTCTATAATAGTTTCGAATTTCCATAACAGATGGCGCTCTAATGCATTATAAAACACAGCAATATGTTAAATGAATGTTCCATATATTGGCTGGGTTATATATTGAGAGAAGTTGGGGTCGTGGCGGAGGACTAGGGAGGTGGTCAATGTGTCCAATGGAGGAGTCAATAGATTGTGGAAGAAAGCTGTTTCTGGTGGGAAGGTGAACGGTAGGAAGAAGGATGGGAAGTTCTACAACTCGGGATATATCTTCCCCCGCTGTGATAACGGAGTCACTTTTTCTTTGTATCAGCACTCGTATACAATAATAAATAAATCTACTATGTAAACATCCGTTTTACCCCTACAAATAAAACAAACTTTCTAATGTTCCTTACAGCGATAAAGTTGTCGCTTATACTTGTAGTAGAGGCGTGAGTGGATGCCAGGGGCTGCTCAATACATTGGTACAACTGGAGATAAATACATATCCACACAGCATTGTGTATAGATATATCAAACCTCTCCATCAAACGGCCGTGTCTAAATACAGAATTTATCCTATCGACACGTGGGGGCGACACTGTATGGAAGGTTGTAAGTCTAAACCACTTTTCTATATTCAATGGTCCTCGATTCTTGCAGATGTTCCAACCCCACCAGTGAGTGCATGCAACCAAACAGGGCTCTGACACCTTGTTAGAGTCGACCTGTTTCTAAATGTGTGGACATGTGGTACTGCAGTGTCAGCGGTCATAAAGTTAGCCATAGCTCACCATGGCCAAATGTAATGAAATTAGTAAAACTCCATATCTCCCGATATTGTACGCTGCTGATGACTAGCGCCATCTATCGAACTAAATATCAAATAATCGTTTTTTATTTTATTCCTGAATATTGTGTCCAAATTATATTTTCCTGATAAGTCAAGGAAAGTCAACCACATTTCGGATTGTTGGCCTTCCTCAGCATGGTGCAGACTGTACGTATTTGACCCACCACGGAGATTCTGTACACTTCTTTGTGGAATAAGAGCTGCAGAAATATACAAAAAGTACATTTTAAAGTACTAGACGGGTGACCGGGCTTCGCCCTGGGATTGACCCATGTGCATATCTACCCGAGTGATATATATTTAGATAAGATTTTTTTTATAATTGTTTGTTATTAGCATTATCTATTTGTTTGCATCAGCATAATTTAATATAATCTTTGATAGAGGGCGCTGTTCGTGAGCTAAGTAGAATAATTTGAATATATAGTTTTAATAATTGATTTATATATTTTTTAAAATAGCCTATCGTCTTCCCCGTATTTTTTTACCTATGTATGGAAATTTTGTTTTGAATTAGTGAACTACTGCGAATTTGTATACCGGACATACAAACAAACAAACATACAAACATTGATTTTTATATATATACGTAGATATATAAATTATATATAAAATACTCATGCAGAGAGTGTATGTATAAATGTACATAAGCAGTATGCAGAGAAAGGACATATACACTCATGTACAAAACTTAAGGAAGTTTTACCTTTTAGCATGTATATCGGGATTCAGACAATAACTCTGGAAGCTATTTGATACGCAGTGGCCTTTATTGAAGACACATGAGATAACCAAATGTGAACAAAATATCTGTCTCCTTCAAAAAACAGACGACCGACGAAATCAAAGACTTTCCATTTTCTTAAGCGTTGTCCATGAGTGCATACATTATGTACATAAAGTGTGTAGCAACCACAGTTTAAATGATGTAGACGGGTGTTTATATAACCTCTTCACATTTCCCCGTCGCATGAACGTGACCACCAGCTTATTGTCTCGACGTTTCGACAAAAATCTTTTGTCCTCGTCAGGAGCGAACAAAAATTAAAACATTTGGCAAAGCGTTAAAAATTATTTAAAGATTTACAGGCCGAAGTATCTTTAATTTGAAGAACTATGAATACCGGCCAGGCAGCCTCTATCTTTACGATAAAAAATCATGTTTATCTCTTCACTATTGCTTTCATTTATTCTAAAATATCTGGGATGGTTATAACGACATATTCAGTTTAAAATATATAGAGAAACAAAAACGTATTGATCTCTAGTTTTATTTGAGATGCAGTTTTTTTTTATTTTTTATATTAGTAAATCTCCAAAATATTTATCAATTTTTTTAAATGTTTTCATCTAGTGCCCACAATTATATATATTTTTAATTATACACTCACAATTTAAAACGTTATACAAACGTTATAAATAAACGTTATACTTTTAAAACATAAAATAGATTTAAAAACATATATTTATAAAAAAATTAGAAAAATGTGATATTTTATTATTAGAGCACAGAACAACATTTATTTATTCTATGATTAAAGAAAAAAAAAAGGACCATTTTGACCAGTAGCCACCAGATAATTCCCCGGCAGCAGAATGGCGTGACAACGCTGGGATCTTGTCAACGCCAGGTGGCGTGGCAGAACATAAATATGTTAGCAGCGATCCATCACTGTGTTGTTTGCCAACATTTTAATTTATCTGTCGTTCTTAATGGCATTCCGTAATTTTGGATTTCTCTAATCGTGAATGTCTAATTCGTAATCAGCTATTGTGATTTACTGGGTATATATTTCGACTATTTTGTTAATAACTGTAACAACTCGCCATGTTGTTTTCTCTTTGACTTGAGAGTTATAAATGATCCAACATGCTGTCTAGATGTTGAAACACCATATTTTGTTGACTTGCCCTCTGACTAACTAAATTGCTTACTTTGACATGATGCCATCTTTCTGTATATACTCAATCTTATGAACACTTTGGCAAGTTTAGAGCTATTTGTACACAGATTTATAAATCACTACTAATTCATCGTGTAAATAATTAAAGATATATATGTAAATAATTCTAAAATAGCACAATAGTCTGATAGACTTCGTGTTTCTGTAATAATAAAATAAATGCATGCATTCTATTTATTGGCTATAAATTCATTAAAATAGAAATTGTAAATATCTATGTGTACATATACGAGGGCCATCCAATAAATAAGTTTCTCTATTTTTTAACAAATAAACGACATTATTTACAATTATGCAGTTATTTTATTTTCATTATGCAACTCATAGACTACTTCTCTAAATAATCACCATTTCTGTCCAAACATTTTTGGTACCGTTGTAGCAATTTTTAGATACCACTGTTGTACCAAGCCGTGTCCTGTCTTCGTAGCCAGTGGTTCGCCTCCGCCTGCACTTCGTCATCGTTAGAAAAGTGCTTGCCTCCAAGGTGCCACTTGAGTGCTGGATAAAGATGGAAGTCGCTTGGGGCAAGTTCCGGAGAATAAGGTGGATGTGTGAAAATTTCCCATTTGAAGTTTTCCATAGCCATAACTTTGCCTGCAGAGATTGTGACCTTCGCCTTTTTTGGTGCACTTTCCTCAGGCTTCTTCCACACCATGCTTTGTCGTTTTATTTCTGGAGTTGAATGATGCACCCAGCTTTCATCTCCAGTGACAATAGGGAAAACAGTTGATCTCCATCTCTTTGATGCATTTCCAGGAAAGCTCGGGCTGCCTCCATCCGTTGTTGCTTGTGATTTTCCAAGAGCAAACGCGGGACCCATCTTGTGCAGACTTTAAGAAAATTCAAAACATCTGACATGATTGTTCCAATCGAAGAGCGTCTAATTTCGATTCCAGGAGGCAGTCGAATCATTATTTCGTCAATGGTGACTCGGCGATCTGCTTCCACCACATTCCGAACAGTAGCAACGGCTGCATTGTCCGTAGCAGTAACGGGGCTGCCGCTTCGCTCGTCATCATGCACGTTTTGCCGTCCTACTAAGAACCATGAACGCCATCGGCGAACCATTTGGATGCTCATACATTCTTCAGCATACACTGACACTGAATTGCGATGAATATTGACCGCAGATTAATTTTTCGCCGTGAAAAAACGAATTACGGAACGGAGTTCGCAAGTGGACACGTTCACCAGTGATAGCTCCATGGAAACTGAAGCGCTACGGACTTGCGCGTACGAGTAGCGTGATTTTGAAGGTCACCAGCTTCCAACGCATCCTAGTGACCATTTCTTCTACTAACTAATTTTTACAACGTTTCGTTCGCAGAAAAAAAAAATAGGGAAACTTATTTATTGGATGGCCCTCGTATATTCGGGGAAGAAAGAACTCTGATCTGACGAAGATCCTTTAAGTATTAAAGGATATTACAGAAACAATAAGAAAGAACAAGAGATTAAAGAAAAACTCAATGAAATTATATATACTAGCAGATCACACCTATCAGCGATCTGACAAGACCCTAACAAAGCTGCCCGTATATACATACATACAGGCAGAGATGTAAATTAGCACATATAACAATGCTCAAATTATAACTGAGTATAAATATTCTATGTATAGAATTTCCACTTTCAACAATCTATTTTTCTCTTATTATGGCAAAGACAGCTTCTAATCCTGAAATTCATAATTAATAAAATATACAAATCTGAAAACTGGCCATATTTTCGCCCAACAACAAAATGCCATCATAGAGCTACAAAGATGTAATGGAGAAATGGATGAAATCAAGTCTATACAATACTATTCCAAAGTAGTTGCAAACATAACTCCTCAGCTCGAAGAACTCTTCTTCGCAACATCGCGTCGCAGTATGTTGGTTCTTGTAGCGTCCTCTGCTGGATTGTGTGTGATTCACTTCTTCTTACAATAAGAGGAGATATACCCTACTTACACACACAAAAACAAAGTTCTACAATCACATTTTCACACACTTTACACTTGTGATTGCTATGGTAACGAATAAAGTAATTTATGAGAATTACATGTATATTGGGAAATGACGCTGTATTTTAGGAAAGCGTGTATGTTATAAGTAGGGATAGGATTCAAATAATCATTCCACTGAAGACAGCGAGTCACTGAAACGTCAGGAGTTAAATAAAAAATGGTCGAGATGTAGCTATATATTTTTCCAAACAAATTTCCAACCAAATCAAAGTTATACGAGTTTGTTCAAATATAACTGTGTGATCATCCCATTCAGTTTACTAAACACACACACACACGTAATTTTAAAACAGATTTGAGTCAATTGATATCGAAGAAATGAACACAGAGACCTAGGAATTAGTGTTGAAGTCCAGTTATCCAAGAAACTTGATGGTGATCTGGCCTGAGCCATAAAAAAAAACTTGGACTTCAAGTTACCTGACCCTTTCAATCACAGTATTGAAGAAGTTTAAAATTTCGAATAATGCTGTACAGGTAAGAAGACATACAGGCTAGGCCCAGGACAACAAGCTTTACTTCCATCTTGCCCCAAATTAAATCAGCCGTAAGAATGGCGGGCCAAGGTGGCCAAATTAAAAAATCCCTCAGGACCTTAATTAAAGGCATAAATTTAAACTTATAAAGATCTTTATGGAAATTAACGCGCTCTTAGTACTCGCCGTCATAAATCATCTGCTTAATTTTTCTCGTCGTCTGCCCGTTTAATTGTCCAATAGGAGGAGGCCGTCCCACTTGTGGATCCCTGACACGGTTCTATCCCCACTTCACACTTTTAATTATGGCGTCTCTTCCTTCATTATTTACTTCCTTCTCTCTCTCTCTCAAACATATGATGGCGAGATAAGAAATAAAATGTTTATCTATCAAGACTGGGAGTCCTCCTCAGTAGCAGGCCGGCTTGGCTCCAATATAAAATGGCCGCCTCTGACGTGAGGTGCCATGTACAGCTACTCTAACTTGAATAACAGACCCATCCTGTGTCCTTGGAGCCCTTACACTGTCAGCTGGGCCAGTTGTAAATCCATGGTTGCTAGATCCATCTTCGTGAGCATGGACAGAATGGTGTGCACGCGAGGGCGTTACCCAGGCTGTATGCCCAGGCATCGGTTCTGTCTACGAGGTAGGCCAACAAAGTTCTGTAGCAGCTGATGTAGATCAGGGGAGACTTCGTTGTTGACGTCGATTTTGAATCTGTCGTGTTCACGATGATCAGGAATGGCTGAAACACCGTTTAGTTAAACTCCTCGTAGTTTGTTGGCGATAGTGTGTAGCGTTTTCCAAATTTATCAAAAGGCGCAATACAAGTAAAATTTGGTGATTGCGGGATATATACTATGTAGATATAAAAATATATAAATTACTTACCGCAAGGTTTTTTTTTTAATATATTTTATTGGGAAATGTTTGTCTCAACCTTTAGTTAAAAAAAGAAAGTTTCAGCTCGCTCTGGACTGACAAGGACCATGGTGGGCGTTCTGAAATGTCCAAAGGTAGTGTTGTGTCACCGATCCGAGTATACAATAGAGCTGGTACATAGTGTTGGGCGCAACCTTTCTGTTTTGTCTAAAGTATGAATATATCGTAGAGAACAAATTAGAGTTTGACCAAGTGTAAATGAAAGTGTTGGAAAGGATTGCCAAGTATTTCCGCAATAATCCTGCCGGGCAATCAGGAATTAATCAGGGATTTACGGCGGTGGCGGTGGCGTTTATGGAAGCGGAGTTTAGCACAGCCGTCCACACATGGCCTATAATCCCAGCTCTCGCTGGAAACTTCTCTTCCCAAACTGGAATATTCTGTTCGCTATATTTCTTGAATTCTGACTTTCTAGAGAGAAACATATCCTGGAGCGACAACGCAATTTCTGGAATAATAATTTCTAGTATCATATATTCGGGAGTTAATTTAGTCTTGTCTAGAGATCTGTCAGACAGCTCCGGTGGGAAGTTACAAAATTACATTGTTAACCCGTGCATCCACTCTCTATATTGTGGCTGCCATACACATACCAATCATTGAAACCCGAGGAAATCTGATGTAGAAATACATGGGGAATGGGATTTGACTTATTGAGTTTATTGAATGTTGTTGCTTTAATTCCTATCCTCACATATTGGGATGGACAAATGTCTGTCTTGTCGAGACAGACAATACTAGCTGGGACATTCCACACATGAAATATTGGACACACACACCATATGTAAATGTGTCCTTGTTGTTTATTTGAGAGAGGTTTCAATAGAATACACTTTCAACACAAGGTGGTAATATACATCTCAATATATAATATCTATAACGATATATATATATTTAAAACTTTAAGAGAAATATATTTCTTTATTTCGACTTAGATTGCTATGTCCCCCTAGGGACACTTGCACTTTAAAATAAGCAATTTTTTTAAAGAAGAGAAAGAAAGATATTTTAAATATATACAGAATTAGTATGCAAGTTAGTTAGAAGAAAAGATAAAAAATATATATGTCAACACAATTTATATATGTACAAAGGGTTGATATGCAAATTCAGTTAAATGAAATCAAATTGTAAAGTATTGTGTTTATTCGAGAAAAGCAATTTACAGATTTAAAAAAAAAGTTTCAAGGAATATTTTATAATGAAAATATGCTAGATATTAGAGAATTATATAGTTTTGTTTTTAAAAATTACATTAGTTTATTTTTAAATGTGTATACAAAAAAAGTTTAATTTTATAATTTATATAAATTGTGAACATTTTCGTTTATTTTTTAAATAAATTAATAATGTACATATATACAAAAAGAACACAATCCTTGTAGTATAGAAGAGACAATGAAACAATGGAGACGAGTTATAAAGAAAGAGTATACATACTTGAATAAGTTATCCCCCACATAAGGTAACATTAAGTTCTGGTCAAACCACATCCAGTATACAGACCAAACACAATGATAACTGGTCGCTGGGAAGGTTCAACACAAGTTTTATCATTGCAGTAAGGTAGGTAGAAAATATCGTTTTATTTTAAAAGAAACATCATTAATAGCTCAATGTTCCATATAATATCTACATCATTATAGAAAATAATTTCTCAATTCAAATGCCTTGCATAAAACACATGATCAAATTATCATAACATAGTTTCGAGAACAGAAACATTTAGAAGCCCTGACATCAATATAACAGTATAAATAGGAAAAGTGACACCTCGCAGTTTGTGCGTATTACAAGACCATTATCGTATATTCAAACACAAACATCACCATTTGGCATCAAGATTACAGTTCAAATAAAGTTATAAATCAATATTCAGAGCACAAGTCTGGTGGGCTCGAGTCCAGCCTTTCACAAACGAAATGTTTATACTTAGAATAAACGCCTGTAGAAGATTTTTTTTTCAACTCGAAAGCTTGCGAATAAATTGGTGGAGAAACCTTTGGGAGAGTACTTGATTACTTATTTTAAATGCCCACAATATTGTAGCGAGTAATTAGTTTTATTATTTTTATGTAAATATTTTAATTTATTTTTAATGCCTGATTTTTGCATAGGTGTTTGTTGTATTTTTTATTCCTATATATACTTTGGCGTGTATTCATTAATTCATTCATATTTTTCGGTTGTTCTTCTTTTGACCTCGGTTTGGTTGGTTAATAAAATAACGTTCTTCGTTTGCGGATCACCGACTCTACCTTTCTGCTACGCTACAACTGGTGGAGAAGCTGGATCGTCAAGACCGATATCCCTTCAGATAAAAGAAGGACTGAAACTGTTAAACAAGAAGATATTGTAGAGCTCAAGGAGATGACCGTGAAAATAGAGTAAGCTACCCAGGTGGGCAATTATTTTGTTCAGCACCTACCAAGGAATCCTTCCATGTTCTCCGGGGAGGATGGTGAAGATCCCTTACCTGGTTAAGAGGTTACAAACGGGTGGCAAAGCATAATCATTGGGACGAAACCCTCTGTCTTGCCAATGTCTACTTCTACCTGAATGGAACTGCCCTCAAATGGTTTGAGAATAATGAGGAGACCATCCGGAATTGGGAAGAGTTTACTACTCAATTAGAGAGTGTATTTGGGAAAAGTGAGAGTCTGCGGCTGCTTGCCGAGAAAAAAACTTAAAATCCGGGCTCAGTTAAAGGGTGAAAGCACCGAGTTCTATATGCAAGACGTCCTACGACTCTGCAAAGAGGTGGATCTCCAAATGAGCGAGGAGGATAAAATCTCCCACCTCATGAAAGGAATAGTGGAAGAACTTTATCAGGCGCTTCTTCCAAGAGACATAAACAATACGGATCAATTTGTGTCTGAGTGCCGCCGCATTGAAGCGCTTCATCGTCGGCGTGTGACCCCGCCAAGTACGAACGCTTGCCCAATGTAGCATCCCTTGATGTCTGCAATGATAATACAGATTTGTCATCCATGATTAGACAAATTGTCCGCGAGGAGGTGCAACGGGCCTTGGCCGCTCCTCGAGAAAAACCAAGAATCGCCACCATTGAAGATATGGTGAGGGAAGAAATTGATAAAACCCTCGCTCCAATATCAAATCCTTCGAGAGGCCCCTCAATATCGAACTTATACGCCGTCACCAATCGCTAGAAGAGAGACGGCCGCACCCCAGACTCCCCGTCCCAGAGCTCGGTACCCGAAACAGGAGAAAGACTGGACACAAATGAATGGCGGACCACTGAGGGAAGACCAATTTGCTTCCATTGCGGACGCCCTGGCCATGTCGCCCGTTACTGCCGTGACAGAAGGAGACAGAATGACGAAAGAGAAAACGGATATTCCCAAGGGAGGCGAGAACCAATGTTCTTCTATGGATCGCGTCCCAAATTCCCGGCGCTCAATGACGACGAGCCAAGGGATAATTTTAGACGTTACCGAAGCCCTTCCCCATACCCTGGCCGAAACGGACAACATTCGTCGCCTATTAGAGGGTCCAGTCGGTCACCTCGCCGTTCCCGCCAGGAAAACTAGAGGTTGCGACCTATTTTGGAGGTGGGGCCGCAAAATTGGAAACCCTCCCTCATCGACTACAGTGGATATGAAAGGAAATTATATAAATATTAAATAGAAGGAAATATAACCAGTGCTCTTGTTGATTCTGGGGCTTCTTATTCTCTCGTGTCCGAGAGGTTCAGACTCAAATTAAAGAAAATAATGTTTGCCGAAACTGACGTGAGCTTAAGAGTGGCCAACGGTAAAATTATAAAACCGAAAGGACGCTGTTCTTTAAAATTAAACTTAATGGTCTGCAGGAAAATTTCGAATTTATTGTTCTGGAGGACTGTAGTCACGATGTGATCCTCGGATGGGACTTTTTGAAGTTATCCAGGGCGGTAATTGATTCTGCAGAAGATAAACTTTTTTTAGAGGAATTCCTAGTCGAGGACACACCCAAGAACAACTCACCTCTCTACGCGGAACGGGAATACAGAATAGAGCCCGCATCTTGTCAGCTGATAGAGGTATTAAGTAGAGACATCTCAGATAATGCAACTGTGGTGGCAGAAAGTCAAAAAGGTCTGTCGCTGGAAAGAGAACTAATGGCTCCCTCCTCTATCATCTCGCTTACCAGTAACAGGGGAAAACTGTGGGTGGCAAATTGGAGCCCATATCCGAAGATAATTCCCCAGGGGATGCACGTGGCCGATGGTGTCGTCATCGAGGATAGCCAGCTATGTGTACTTGCTGAGGGCAACCACGTGGGAACAGATATAGGCCATTCCGAGGATTCAAAAATTGCGGAAATTTTAAATATAGATGATTCACTTGACGATTTTCAAAAGAAAAATTAAGAAATTATTGAGAAACTATAGAGATATTTTTGAGTTCAGAAAAAAGAAGCGTCCAAGACCGATAATGTTAAGCATCGAATTAGCACTGGAGACCACCTTCCACCAAACAACGACCGTACCGAGTAGCACCAGCGGAACGTCAAATTATTCAAGAGGAGGTAAATAAAATGGAAGAAATTGGTATTATTCAGCCCTCTGCGAGCCCATGGGCCTCACCGGTCGTTTTGGTCAGGAAAAAAGATGGCAGCTGGAGATTCTGCGTCGATTACCGCCGCCTTAATAAGATAACAAAAAAGGATGTTTACCCGCTCCCAAGGATCGACGACACTTTGGACTGTCTACAGGGAGCACGATTTTATTCCTCTATGGATCTCCAATCTGGATACTGGCAGATCGACGTGGGGAATCGGACAGTGAGAAGACTGCATTCATAACCCAGATGGATTGTATGAGTTCAAAGTGATGCCATTTGGGTTATGTAACGCTCCAGCTACATTCGAACGAATGATGGACGGCCTTTTGAAGGGTCTTAGGTGGACAATCTGTCTCTGTTACCTTGATGACATAGTCGTTTTTTCTGATGATTTTGAGGAACATCTGAGACGCCTTCAGCTGGTATTAGGTTGTTTGAGGAAGGCTGGCTTGTGCCTCAATCCGGGGAAATGCAGGTTTGGTGCGAAAACTATAACAGTTCTTGGACATAAGGTGAGTGGAGATGGAATATGTCTCGATCCAGAAAAAATTAGAGCAGTCCGTGACTTCCCCAGACCAAAGTCGCTAAAAGAAGTTAGAAGTTTCCTAGGGCTATCATCCTACTACCGCCGTTTCATACCCAATTATGCCCATATAGCCCAACCATTAAACGCTCTTTTAAAGAAAGATTCAGTGTTTAGTTGGAACATAGAAGAGCGGCACGCATTTGAAGCTCTCAAGTCAGCCCTAATTTCTGAGCCTGTCTTGGGACATTTTGATCATTCATCCCCAACAGAAATACATACTGATGCGAGCAACTATGGAATAGGAGCAGTTTTAGTGCAAATTCAAAAGGGAAAGGAAAGAGCCATTGCCTATGCATCGAGAACGCTCAATAAGGCGGAAAGAAATTATTCGACGACTGAGAGAGAATGTCTTGCTATTATTTGGGCCATTGGCAAATTCCGGCCGTATGTTTTGGACGTCAATTCACTATCGTAACTGACCATCACTCCTTGTGCTGGCTGACCAACCTCAAGGACCATGTGGGAGGTTAGCAAGATGGGCTCTTCGGCTGCAGGAGTTTGATGTTACTGTTGTGCACAAGAGCGGAAGAAAACATCAGGACGCTGACTGTTTATCAAGAAGTCCCCTAAATTGTAGTGAAGATATAGAAGAAGATATTCCTTGCATAGTTGCCTTACAGAATTTTGGACGGGAACAAATGAAAGACCCGGACCTCACGAAGATAGCCGACAAAATCCAACAGGAAACATCTAACAAGTCCTTTATAAAAATAAACGATACTCTCCATAAAAAAAATTACGATCCAATGGGAAGGGAATGGCTTCTGGTGGACCCCCGCCACTTGAGGCCTGAAATACTGAGAAACTTACATGATTCTCCCACTTCAGGACATCTTGGATTTACTAAGACATATGATCGAATAAGAAAAAAATTCTAGTGGCCCGGAATGTATAGGAATGTTAGGAAGTATGTGGCTCACTGTCCAGATTGTCAGCGACGCAAACGCCAGCCCCAACTCCCTCCAGGACTTTTGCAGCCGATACCTGTGCCTATAGCCGCCTTCGAAAAAGTGGGAATGGATCTCCTTGGAAGGTTTCCAACATCTATGTGCGGGAATCGCTGGATCATTGTCTGTACGGATTACCTCACCAAGTTTGCGATCACGAAAGCTCTACCGACAAGTGAATCAGTGGAAGTAGCGAAATTCCTCATTAAAGATGTAATTCTGAAGCACGGTGCGCCGAGGGAAGTTATCACAGATCGAGGACGAAATTTTACATCTTCAATGATTCGTGATCTGAACAAACACTGCAGAATAACTCATCGGACAACAACCGCCTACCACCCTCAGACCAATGGACTCACTGAAAGGTTGAATAAGACAATAGCAGACATGCTGTCCATTAATGTGGACGTCAACCAGAAAGATTGGGATGAGATTCTCCATTCGTGACGTTCGCATACAACACGGCGAAGCAAGAGTCCACGGGGTTTAGTCCATTCTACTTGTGCACGGGCGTGAGGCGGAGACCCCACTAGACTTGCTATTCCCCAAATTTCCTTCAGATGATGAAGATGACTTCATCCAGACGCTAGGATCAAGGGCCGAAGAAGCGCGACAGCTGGCACGCATTCACACTATGAGGTCCCAGGGAGGAAATAAACTCCGTTACGACGCCCATCACAGAAACATAATCTATCAGCCCGGAGATCTCGTTTGGATCTATATCCCTGTGCGCAAGGTGGGTTTGTCTGAAAAACTAATGCGACGTTATTTCGGCCCGTATAGGGTGACAAGAAAAATATCCGATGTGACATATGAAGTGGAGACATTCGGAGACCAGCATGGTCGTTGTAAAACAAAGGACATAGTTCACATCTGCAGGATGAAGCCCTATTTAGATCCAGAGAAGCGGGAGGACCACCTGGAGGAGGACATGGAAGACAACTTATCAAGTCCTCAAAAGGAAGAAGTTCCAGCGGAAGGGAGGCAACCACCCTTGGCCCAGGAGGAGGTCCCCAGACCAGGAGACCTGGATATCCCTGGCCCTATTACGCGGTCGCGAGCTCGTAGACTGGAGGCGCAGGTCTCCTGCTGAACATCGGGTCGATGTCCTTTGAGAAGGGGGCTATGTAGCGAGTAATTAGTTTTATTATTTTTATGTAAATATTTTAATTTATTTTTAATGCCTGATTTTTGCATAGGTGTTTGTTGTATTTTTGATTCCTATATATACTTTGGCGTGTATTCATTAATTCATTCATATTTTTCGGTTGTTCTTCTTTTGACCTCGGTTTGGTTGGTTAATAAAATAACGTTCTTCGTTTGCGGATCACCGACTCTACCTTTCTGCTACGCTACAATATAATTTCCCTATATAGTACTAAACCAATGTTCCAGTAGAATATAACATTTATGGTAATCCCGTGTGTCGTGGTACGGAGAATTCTGGCGAGGTACGGACACAACAACTTACCCGAGTGGGAGAATTCATTCAAAGATTCACATTGAGAAAGTGCGGTGGGATAATACAAAAAAAGAATCACAGATGCACATAATGTGGTGTATATATGTAAGTTAGGAAAATCATCATTTTGCACGACATCTTCAATATGCAAAATGTTGACAGTTTGTTCACCTAAACCAATTTCCTACTATATACGCCCAGCAACGCCAAGAGAAGTGTTTCAAGTACAAACTATAATATGTATATATTGGAGTAGAAGGCTTGTTTTTCTCCTATAAATGGTACATAATTTGTGACCAGTGCTACAGACATTTTGACACCACTTCTGTCTATATGCCAGGCAGGGTTGGATGACTAAAATGGAGAGTGGATTCAGTCTGGAGAAACAAAGGAGAGTTGAGCGACTCTTTAGTCAAATCCATTGTCTAAATACGTCGGTGGAGCACCCATGCTTCTACACAACGGACGCAAGATTGCGTTTTTACAGCTTAAGAGTTCCATTTGATAAAGGC
>CP092870.1:102858804-102952860 GCA_030710605.1 Cordylochernes scorpioides | reverse complement strand
TGCTTATATTGTATTTTATCAATTATGATTTGTACTTTGCCTCAAGTTAAAATTGCTATTTCATCATCCTAAAGTTTCATTCTTAAATAGCAATTATTTAATTTTTTGTATATAATAAGTGTTTTATATTGAAGAAATGATCAAAGAAAAAAATAATTTATGTTTTATTGTAGAAACGCGCGCGATTTTCTAAGATATTTGTGAGAATTATATATTTCCTAATGTAAAATTTACTTTCCATGCAAATATTTAATAATATTCATAATTAGAAATGTAGTATTGTTAATAATTGTAAAATATAAATGTGATATATTAACATAAAATTAAACACGCCTTAACTTATATTAAGACAAGAACAACATATACAAAGAAAAATGCATAAAAAAGTCACAACAAAAACATACACAAAAAAGGACATTTTAAAATAATTTGTAACTGTGTTCTTATTGGTAAATATTGAATAACCAATCAAAAACACACTTCGACGTATTAGCCTGTTGTGAGGAAAAAGGGAAAAAACATTGGATAGAATATAATAGCAGCGAGCAGGCTGGGACAACATTTAATTAAAGTGATATTAGGTGCATGATGGATGAAAATCGAAGAGCTCTGAACGCATTAGCTTGAAGGGAATGGCCTGAGTCCAAAGTATCGCGGATCAATGCCATGATGGAATTATAATAGCCTTGGTTCCACGGCGTAATGAAGTCTCAACGTACGAGGAAGTTCTCTTGATGAAATTAATATCTGCACTTTTTCACTTGACTTTTTTTCTAATATAACTTTCTGGTTGTTAAAGTTGAATAATTTAGTGGTTCATCAATTTTATAGCGTCGTCATACCTGGATAACTGTGTAAACATGTTTTCATAACGAACCTTTTACTTTAATGCGAAATATTGAGCCCACTTCGATTATTTATAGATCAAAAAAAGCGCCCTCTATATAAAGATTTTTATAAAAAAAGAATTTCTCACTGCTTTTTCTCTTCAATGATAAATACATTGAAGGCCAGGCTCATTAGTGGTTCATGAACTTTATGGCGTCTCCATGTGTAAGAATGTTTTCACAACGAACCTTTAATGCTAAGCATTGATCCCTCTCCGATAATTTATAGTTCAAAAGAGCTCCATTTATATAATATATATAGCTTATAAAACATATTACATAAACATATTATATAAATAAAACAATAATTACTGATCTTTATTCATTGATAAGTACAGTGAAGAGCCAAGGTTTATTAGTGGTTCATTAACTTTATGTCGTCATGTTTAAAATGTTTTCACAATGAAACTTTTACTTTAATGCAAAGGATTTAACTCACTTCGATTATTCATACTTTAAAAAAGCTCCATCTCAATAAAGAAATATAAATAATTTTATAAGTGAAAAAAAAATACAGTGAAGGCCAGGCTCATAAGTGGTAGAATAAGCAGACAACACCGTTGAGAGGGTTCACTCTCGATGACAATGCTCTCACAAATATTTACTTTTCATCGTACAAAAAGTAAGTAATAATTACTTAATTTTCAATAGAAACAATAGGTTTTCAAAATGTTTGTATTTTTAAATTTTTTGTAATAATAAATATCTGAAAAATATTTTTAGTATAGTGAAGATGTGTATAATATAATTCAACAATTGAATTCAAAATACCTATACAGTAGAACTCCTCAAATTCGGAAATTCTGAAATTCGGAAACTCCCAAATTCGGAAAGTATTGTAATGTTTTTTTACATACAAAAAATCAATTTTCGCATGCTTTTATTTTGTTGATATTTCAACATTATTTTATTTTATTTACTTTTACTTTTGCTTTGCTTTTATTTAATTTAATTTAATTTTTATTAGTAATTTATTTTTTAATTTAAGTGTTTAATTAATTTACTTTTACCGATTATTATAATCGCTAATTAGGGGTTTATCCCCTTTTTTAAAAGCTTAAATAAATCAACAGTTTCATTTGACCTTTGTGCTTAGTTTAGGATATTGTCCAATAAGAAGGCAGCATTATTACGTCATAAGCCATTCACGCATTTTTTATTGCAAAGTTGATTCACCTAAATTTCAAATTATCAAACATTTTAAGACATTGTAAGTTTCAAATTCTTTTATTCAACTCTCAATTTTTTGCATTTACAAGTTTGTTCTTCAACAAAATGGCATCCAAAGAGGAGCGGCAAAAACGAGGCAAGTACCGAATTCTTAAGCTTTGTGAAAAGTTAGATGTTCTTAGTGACATTAAAAAAGGATTAAGCTATACAACGATAATGCAAAAGTATAAAATTTCTAAGACAACTGTTTATGATTTAAAAAAGTCTGAGCTTAAACTTACAAAGTTTGTTGATTCTACCGAAAAAGATGTCAAAAAGTTTTCTCAAGTGAAAAATCCGTTATACGAAAATGTTGATAAAGCAGTTAACATCTGGTACGAAAGTCAGAGATTATCAGGGGTTCCTATTCGTGGTATTGAACTCCAAACAGCTGCCAGTCATTTTGCATCAAAATTGAATAATCCCACTTTTAAAGCTAGTGGTGGATGGTTGTCACGATACAGAGCCAGACATAATTTGAAAAATAAAAAAGTTGTCGGGGAAGCATTGAGTGCTGACGCTGTCTTAGCAATGATGATATAGTTGAAGCTGTTTTGAGTGAAAAAATGGAAATCAGCAGTTCTGATGATAGTTCCTCAACTTCTGAAGACAGTTTGGAGCCGGATGTTCCCAGATGCGAAGCGTTGAAAAGTTTGGATGTTGCATTAAAATATTTGGAAAAGCGCACTGAACTAGAAATGCTTGCAAGCTACAACACTATCAATAGTCTTCGAACTATGCTTATGAGAGAAGAAGAAGCTTTGTTAAACAAGCCAAAGAAACAGACAACAATCAGCAACTTCTTTGCCAAGCCATAACTTACTTGGCCATCAATTGCATTACATACATAATAAAATATTTTACTATTTTTCATCGGTTTCATGCTCAAAACTCATAAAAGTCAAGGAACATTTGATTAAAAATCGTAATTAAAATGATGTAATGTACATATAATATTCAACCTAAAATTGTTCATATGCTTCAAAATCTATGTCTCAGTCATCTAAATGCCTATTTATGCCACATAAATATACACAAATCTAACTCTCTCAAATTCGGAAAATCCTCAAATTCGGAATACCTTGCGCCCCAAGCTTTCCGAATTTGAGGAGTTCTACTGTATAGTTTATATATTACTAGAATAAAAACCTTATATATATCCTGAAAGCTTAAATCAATCTCTTAGATAGGAAACCACCATTTTGTAGAACAAATTTCCAACTAAACTTTGATTCAAATTTGCTTCAAATTATTTGGCCACCACATTTTCATGATAAATCAAGAAATTGCAAATATGCAATATACGCTTTTAAGGCTATGTCATCATATTTTTATATTTAAAATGAGCCTAAATCTAGGTTAAATTGATATTTGTTCTACTAGATAGCGGTAGGCCATCTAAAATGATCAGGTGAGCGGTCAGGATAGGTCTTTTTTATTTTAAATATTAACAACTGACTTTTTCTATTTTTTTTAAATTAATTTTCACATAGTTAAATCACATTAGATAATAAAAAGGTATATATTGGATTGAATAAAATATTTATTTGCCAATATATCGGTTGGCTGAACGTAACCTTTATCGAGGCATTACAATTTTGTATACACAAACTCAGTTACTCTCAGAGTTAAAATATATATATATATATTATTCATATATATTAGGTAAATAGGTAGGCTTTCGTTCGAAATTCAGGTATTGAGGTTATATCATCCGAAATATATATTTTCAATATAATCTCAGAACTATATAAGACAACAAATAGGTTTGAATGTGTAAGTAGTTTCATCTCCTTCATAAATAATATTTAATAAAATATAATAAATAATTGTTCATTCTCATGTATTTATTGTTGCATCATAGCGCTTTATTTTTAATGGGGGGGAGGGGGTGTGTATGTATAATTAATGATTATTTTTTTAATCGTTTACTTAAAGAGTTCTATGAATAAATAATATATATATCTATTCTATTTGTGTGAGTGTATGTGTGGAATAATTTATAAATGTGTTCCAATTAAATATTCATAATATATTGAGAATTAAAATTTAAATATGAGCAAGTTTATTTAATATGAATATCTGAATAAGTAATATAAAAAATATATAGAAATAACGAATAAAGAATGTTTTAAGCACATATACCGCTTTTTTACATCCATTTAATTAATATTTAGTTATATATATATAATGATTATATAGAAAGAAAGGAATATATATTAAAAACAGTAAAAATATATTCTTATATAATTGCATTTATGCCCTTTTTATTATTTCTATATCTAAACAATCATCAATTAACTCGAATAACAATAAAAAGGCTATTAATATTATTTCATATCACATTCAAATATTTATGTTTTAGAATTAAAAAAAAAAATGTAATACCAACGTGTATGAAATATAATGAAATAGTTTGCCTTTTATATTTAGAAAGATAAATTATTCATTACACGATCGTTTTCTTTTAAAATAAAGCACATAAAACAAATTTATCAAAATTCGAAACTATTATAGACGCGTATGATTCTTTTTAAAAATAAACAATTTCTACTATCCTTACTTCATACGCTTCTAATAAAAGTTTCGAATTTTGATAACAGATGGCGCGCTAATGTATCGCAAAAGAAATTTTATATTACCCTTTTCACTTTGATAAAAGTATGAAGTGATGATACAAGCAATTCAAATATTTTTATCATCGCACAAAGTGCAGTAGAAAATTGTTTTATTATTAAAAAAGAACAATTGTTCTATAGATAGTTTTTATATTTCTCTAATTATACCTGTATGTAGATAGAGAAAAAGCTCTATTGAAATAGGAATTCAATATAACTTGAAGAACAAAATATTACATTAATCTATATATAGATAAGAGCTATAAGATATCGAAGAAAATCGTGGTCAAATCTGAAGAATTTTCAAAGAAGAAATCTTTACCACACTTTTTGTATATCAAATCAGAATTGTATTTTAGTAGAATAAAATGCTCTATAAATACGAATTCAATATAAATTAATGAATAAAATATGCCATTAATCTATATATAGAGATTTATATAAATATCTAAGAAATCCGTGTTCAAATCCGAAAATGTTTCAAAAATAAATCGTCAACACTTTTTATTTCTAATTAGACTTGTATTTTAATAGAATAAAAATCTTTAGAAATATGAATTCAATATAACTGAATGACTAAAGTATGCCATTAATATATATATAGAGATAGAGCTATAGGATATCTAAGAAAACCGTGTTCAAATCTGAAAAGATTTCAAAGAAGAAATCTCCACCACTTTTTATTCAGGTATCGCCGTCAGTTTAGATTTCAGGACCCGCAATCCGAGGTTTTAATCTCGGATTTAAGTTTTCGGGATGTAATTTCTTGGGTCAAGAGCTTTGCGTTTCCAATCCCCTGGTTTATCCCAGTTTGCCTTTTCTATTCCTCCAAAAATCGTTTTCAGGGTTTGCTATATACATCTAAATTTGTCGCAGTTTAAATGGATACTCAATTTGATAAATTATGACATCGCTCTTTTTATCAGATATATATTATTTATAAATAGCTTTCCAATATTAAAATATATATCCTAATGCATACTTTAATGCATAGTGTAACATGCTTTGTGTTTATTTGTGTGAAATATTTGATTATTCTTCAATTTTTCTTTTTGGTGGGCAGTCGGCAATATTTTACTTTTCTTTAAGTAATTTTTTTTTGTTGATATATATAATTTGATTATCTATGTTGTTATCGGGTAAAATAAAGGAACACAAGGTATTGTAAGTATCTCTTATTTTTAAATAGAAAACGTTACACATACAAATACCTTTTGTTTGATAATAGGACAAAATAGGTCTCTCCTTGCTATTCGAAATATATTTTCTAATACTTTGCTTCATCTATTGATCGTCTGTGAAACTATCAGAATAGGGTCGAAGAAAAATTCATGATATAATATTATTTGGAATATAAATAAAACGCATGAATTCTCAAATTTAAATAAATGAAAAGTTAATATATGTTTTGTAGATTTCGATTATATACAAGGGGGGATCAATAAATAAGGTGAATTATATTATTTCTTGAAAATTAAAAAAGTAAAAATAATATAAAACCACAGAATATTAAAATATAACATCGAGAGACTATTTAAGGTGTTCTGTTCTTTTTTCCCACGCGCGGCGCGAGACTTATAAATAAACTAAAATGGAAGATCCCTTGAAAGTTTGCACCACGCTTGAACAACGTGCAGTTATTCGTTTCTTAAATGCAGAAGGTATTCAAACATCTCAAATATGCCAAAGAATGAAAAATATCTATGGTGAGTCTTGTTTGTCTCAAAAAAATGTATAAATGGGTTAACGAGTTCAAAAATGGACGAATTACATGTACCGATATTGAGCGACCTGGACGACCAAGTGTTACAGCGACGCCAAGCACGATAAATGCGGTTGAAAACTTAATTTTGGAGGATAGAATAATATCCATTTTTACCATAGCCGACAATTCGAATATAAGTTATGGAACTATGCACACCATTATTAAATAACAATGGCAATTTAGAAAAATATGCTGCAGATGGATTCCACATTTCCTTAATTTGGACCAAAAACTTAACCGTATTCGGGTTTCAAAGGCTCTGTTAAAGCGGTATGAAGAGGAAGGTGATCATTTCCTTGACCAAATTGTAACTGTAGATGAGAGTTGGTGTTATCATTATGATCCTTCGACAAAACGTGCATCTATGGAATGGAAACGATGCGACTCTCCAAGACCAAAAAAAAAAAAAAAATCAGGTCTCAACGTTCGGCCGCTAAAGTTTTGTTAACATTTTTTTTGGATGTTGATGGACCAATCTGTCTTGATTTTTTATCCTCAAGGCAACGTATGAACAGCGACCTTTATTGTGACATTCTTGTAAATAAGCTAAAGCCCGGTATAAGAAACAAAAGAAGAGGGAAGCTTAGTAAAGGTGTTCTCTTCCTTCATGATAATGCAAGGCCGCATACATCATGTAAAACTGTATCTACAATCATTAAATTAGGTTTTGAAGTTTTAGAACATCCTGCATATAGTCCAGACCTAGCCCCCTCTGACTATTTCCTTTTTGTACTACTAAAGAAGGAGTTAAAGGGAAAGCGATTTGACTCGTAAGAAGATGTCCAGAAAGTGGTGCAAGATATTTTTCACACACTTCCTAAGAGTGCCTATAAAGAGGGTATTTACAAGTTGCCAGAACGATGGAGACGATGTATAGAAAGCCAAGGTTATTATTTTGAATAAATCAAGTCCTAATTTTTAATATCGTTTTTATTTTTTTTTATAAATTATAATTCACCTTATTTATTGATCCCACCTTGTATTATGTAGATCTTTTTTATCTTTTATTTATTTCAATTTAAAGCGGGACACTTACACTGTCATACATGTATGCCTTTACATTTGTCTAAACTTATATATACAAATATTTCAGGCCGTGAATAGAATATTCATATGATATAAACAAGGAGAAAGAGAGAGAAACACGAGAAAAAAAAAAAGGTTGTACAAAAGGAAGAAGTTCCTGGCAATATGTACAATCAGCATATTATAAATTATCAGTTTCTTGAATTTAGATCGATAGGAATTTTTTAATTGGTGGAAATTATGACGCTGAGAATAATCAGCACCGTCTCATGTTTTAATGATGGAAATTCTCCATCTTATCAAGCCATATACCTCAGCAATAGTTACTGATTGTTCAGACCTACGGATATCCCTTATTCTTTGTAGAACACTAACGTGCAAAATATGTATAAGAAATAGTAATATTGAAGGAGGAATGTTTATTTTACACATTAAACGAACTTCTACTGTCCCTACTTCGATGAAAATATTATTGGGAGAGCTTGGCTCGTCAAAGGTGGATCCTCCAAACGGTTTCGCGAATTTAATACACCTGACCGCTTTTAGAGATATTATACTGTATTTGAGCTCTAAAAGCGGTCTCGTAGATCAAATTGACTAAACCGCAGAGAGGGCTCACCAATGAGGAGTCAAGCCCTCTCAATATTTTAAATAGCATTAAGAATTTCATTTCTTATATACCTCATTTTGGGTGTGTGTAGCCTATCCCTTTTATATATATATATATATCCCTTATATTCAACATGAAATATATTTGATATCATATTATTGTTTTTTTATAATATATATATTCAAATTTACATATTACATATATTTGTATCTATATTGATTCTCTATTTGTTATGCGACTTTGTAATTTCTTTTTAGTATTGTCTCAAGTTTCCTTCTGTAAATTAGTGAAGATAAAATAAGATTGTTGTGTAGTTCTGTACTTATAAAGACAGGGCAACAAGGTAATGCAAGATGTATGTCACTTGTTGAGATAAGAAAAAAAAAAGAGACGTAATAGGTTACTCACCCTAGCCGAGCGTCGCTGCGGCACGTCGTACTGGTGGTCCCCTCGCTGTCTCCGCAGCGTGCCCCCAGCCGAGTGGTCCCGTGGACTGGCGTACTCCACCTGGGTTGTGGCGTAGGGTGTGGGGTAGTAGAGTTCCTCGGACTTTTTGGCCTTGGCAGCACAGTAGTCCGCCATCGACACCGTCTCGCCTTTACCTCCTGAACTGGCGGAATCTGCACAAACCTCTTTGTTGTTGTTGTCGTTTCCAATGAAGAGCCTCAGATGTCTCCATGCATCTCTATCACACAATGTCCTCTATATTGAATGCGTAAAGCTGCTGATATGCGCCCATGTCGAGTTTATGTTGTTGTCGTGTCCAATGAGAGAACCTCAGATGTCTCCATGTATCTCTATCACAGCAATGCGATTATTAATTGACATTATATTAACCATATTTCATTAAGAATATCGAAAATATTTAAATGTTGTTTTTTAAATGAATATTCCCATATTCTATTTCAATAATTGTTTACCTAAGTAAAAAATAAATAATTTCATATTTTGCCTTCTATTTGCTTCTATTTTGAAATGTTTCCACTTGGTTACACGCATGTAGAAGGGGTTTTAACTCTATCTTCAGTAGACTTATCAATAGTAATAATATAATGAAAATAGCTTTTGCGAAGTACATGATTAATAATTTCAAATAATTTATATGCTATTTTAATGAAGATGGGATATTTCTAAGTGAGGTTGGTGATGAGACTTACAGGCGTCTTGTGAACGGCACTCTGAGGCAGAGGCTTCCCGCTTTCTCAGCACGATCACGACAGAGATGACAACCGTGATGACAATCACCACCACGATGGCGCAGACGATGGGCACCAGGATGGTAAGTTCACGGATGGGAGGACTGGCAGGGTGATGGGAAAAGGAGGTAAGAGGCGGGACCGTACCTGCGTTAACACCAAAATTCTTTTGTTATCATGATGATTAGGCAAAGTTATTCAAAAACCACAAAATTAGAAATACATATAGATATACAACTTCTTTGGACTATCCATTTATTAATGGATTTACAACGAACCAAACCCAAGACTCGTGACACCTACTGTTGGAATGCCCAGTCTCCTTTAGCGGTAGACAACAGACAGTAGATAATGTTGTAGATCTGTATCAATTTGTGAATACTAGAGAAAATTGTCAAAGATTTAGTCATTTTTGTAAATATATTTATTATTATATTTCTAACCTGAAAGGATCAGGTTCCTTATATATTTTATTGTTTCTATTCATTATTTTTATTTCATTTATTCTTATTGTATAATATGTTTATAACTGCTTCTGTTTAAAAATGTAAAACGACGCAATTATCCCTAGCAGGAATATCGCGTTTTGTGTGTTGAAATAAATAAATTAAAATTATAAAATTCTGATTTATTAAACACCATCGTATGTTCATTGTGGATATTTCCAGAAATCTCTTTCTTGTTTTGTACACAATTCTCTGTTCTCCTTAAAGTTTAGGAATTTCATTTATCCTTAGAAATTTTAAACTAATACATATATATATTTCCCTTCTTTATAATAATAATTATAAATCAACTAATTTTGTTTTTTGTTTCTGTGTTTTTCTCCTTGTTAATATCTTATTATTATTCTTTACGGCCTGAATTTATTGAAAATATGCTTAGACAACTGTAAAAACATACATGTATGTCAAGTGTCCCTAGTGGAACAAAGATTGAGATTTGAGATAGAGATAAAAAATAGACCAATAAGCGAAATATCGATATATATGGGGGATATATGAGAATAAGATATATTGTAGTACATTTAGTATTGTTAATACAGCAAAACATCACTAAAACTAATTTGGAATATAGTACAGCCACCATGTATAACGATCAAATAATCTTCAATTCCAATCCAGCAAAAATACTAAGGTACAATAAACTTTATCTATTTATTCCTATTATAACCTTAATTTCAATCTCTGAATTTCTAATTCCTGAATAATATTACTATGTATAATCCGATTTTTTCAGATTGTTTATATAATTGAATTATCAATAAATATCTTTGAAATTTTCAAATTTCGCTATAGCAAACAGAAATTTGAGTCACATTGAAGATCTCTAAAGCGAGATTTCCTGTCTACATTGTACAAATATGAAAACAAAATTGTATATTATATTAATAATGAAGTAAATCATGAAAATATTAACTTTACAATATATTTTCAATATATATAGGAATTTCTCAAAAGTTAGCTTCTTAAAATTATTATTTATCATAAATTTACTTTTAATTATACGAAATTTTCGCATTATATTTATTGTTAACTCAATAAAATTATACGGAATGCGATACAATTTAGAAAATAAGTATATTGGTTTTCTTCCGGATTTCGATATAATATTAATTGCTTTGTGTATGTGATATACGTTAAACAATAATTTCTCTATAGAATTCCTAACACATTTATATTTATTTAATTATTTATTTTTATTTATATTATATAATTTTTATTTAACAATTACTAAATGAATATAAATGATAAACCCTAAATAGGAAATTTCAGAAGCTTTCTAAAAAGAATTAAAGCGGTGGAAGACTCGAGTTGTTTCTGTGGACATGAGGAACAAAACTCAATACATATTTTACTAAATTGTCCTGTTTTTCAAGAATTACAGAATCGAAAATAATTTAATAGCAACAGATCTAAGTATTTTTCATTCCAGTAAAGAAATGTATATTAAATTCAATACCTTTTGTAGATATATTTTAAATTATATAGCAACAAATATCTTTTCAGAAACTGATAATTTGTACATATTGCCAGCCACTTCTTTCTTTTGTACACAATTCTTTTTTCTTTCTCATTGTTAATAGCATATGATTATTCTATTCACGGCTTAAAATTATTGTGTATATATGTATCGACAAATGTAAAGCCATACATGTATAACAGCGCAAGTGTCCCTAGGGGAAAATAGCGCTTTAAATTGAAATAAAATGAATAAAAAATAAACCCTAAAGGAAATTAGAATTTACGATATATTAGTAAAGCGGTATAACAACAATTCCTTTTAAACACCAAACAATTACTATTTAATTACATCCCAATTCATCTTGTGTCAAATAATTAAACCGAATAAAAAGCCAATTTAATATATTATGTTAGTTAATCAATCACAAAAGATATTTCATTAAACCTAGTGAGTCCCATTAAAACTCAATATTTATGCGCATCGCCTTTTTAAACGTAATTTTCTTTCAAATAAAATTTAAGCTCCGAATTTGAAGAAAAAAGAAGAATCCGCGTTCTGAAAGTTGAGAAATAATTAAGGAATTCAGTCGGCCGTATAATCCAGATAGGAGGTCCCCCCTAGACAACTGCTTCTACAATAGAGGTATTGATTTTTCACACTCCAGACTCACAAATATTTAATGATTTCAGAAGACGGATTCTTTCATTTATAAAACTTTCAGAGCTTATCTTTTTCATTAGAAAGAGTTTATAATTTTTTCAAATAGTTTTTAGTAATAGTGATAAAAAATAGTTGGGTTTATATCAAATAAAAAATAACGTTTTAGGTAATTAAAGAATTTTCTTTCTATATATTATCATTCGTATATTGCTTTTAACTCAAAATATAATCAATTATAATTTTAATAAAATAAATATATTTTATTGATGTGAATATATTTATCACATGATAATTCATATTTATAATGCATTATAATATACAATATTTTATCAAGATTTTTTTAAATATTCCTATTGCTTGTTTCAATAATGTATTTTGGAAATAGTGATGAAAAAATAGTTGAGTTTATATCAAGGAAAAATAACGCTTCAGGTAATTAAATAATTATTCCTTTCTATATATTCTCTCTTATTCATTAATGCAAAATATAATTAATTATAATTTCGATTTTTTTATAAGATAAGGAATATCGTCACATTCAAAAATGAAGAAAGAGTAAAATTTGAATGACAAAGCATTTTATAGCTATCAAAACATCTAACCAATTTTCAACAGAAATTATTGAAGACAATAAGATGCCTATTTTTTCCAGGTTAATGATTATGTTAATTATTAATTGGTTGATATATTAAAAAGGTATCATTATGCACACAAACAAAGCCTTCATTAAGACAAGAGGCTTATAATTAAATATTATGCAACAATATATATCAAGTTTGGGTATAGTGTGGTTATAGTTAAGAGAAAGAGCATATTTTGGTAAAACTACGATATCTTTTCGAAAGATCAAAACAATCAAGACTCCAGTATTTTTGTTTTAATTCAATATATATGACTATTGCATGAATATTATTCAATATTTTAATCGAGAATTTCAAATATAGTGTTTATTGCTTGATATAACATTTAACGTTTATAGGGTTATATATGATATATAGAGTTTACGATTCGATTTCATCTTGTATACTATAAGTAAAAGGAAATCCCTTGTTATGTGGTCATTGGTCTTATAATTATATTTAAATATATATAAAGTAATATATATTTTATCATAAATATATCGTTTAAATCCAAATAGCTTTCTTTTGAAATATTGTCGCCATTTCAAATAAAAATATATAGATATATATATTTTTATTGATAAGGTTCTTATATTTCTATGTTGGTTTAATTGTCTAGTACTATATCAATATAATATTTATAAATATAGGCTATATACAAGTATATATATCAATTTTGTATATATATCAAACATACATCTTATTTGAAAATATCGCGCAGAAATTCAATATTCTTTTAAATGTGTAGTCGGAAAATGTGTAGAGTTATAATTTTTCTAATTAAACTTCTCTATTTGCTTATCAACATATGGAATTTCACACTTTATATAAATATATAATATTGGTTTAAGAGAATATATAATTGGATATTGTCCAGTACTATATGTTATTAATATTTATAAATATAAGCTATCAAACATACACGTTATTTCAAAATTTCGCTGTGTTATAATATTTATAATAAACTTCTCAATTTGTTAACTAACATATGAAATTTCACACTTTATATAAATATATAATATTTGGTTTGAGAGGATATAGAAATGGATATTGTCCAGTACTATATTTTTAAATATATATAAGTATGGGGTATCAAACATACACCTTATCTGAAATTTTCGCTGAGTTATAATATTTCATATTAGACTTCTCGTTTCGTTAATCAACATATGAAATTTTATACTTTATAGGAATAGATAATATTGGTTTGAGAGGTTATAGAATTGGATATTGTACGGTACTATATGTTATTAATATATATAAATATAGACTATAAAACACACCTTATCTGGAATCTGAAAATCGTTTTGATAATCAACATATGAAATTTCACACTTTATATGAAAATATAATATTGGTTTGAGAGCATATAGAATTGGATATTGTACAGTACTCTATGTTATTAATATATATAAATATAATCTATCGAACATACAACTCATTTGAAAATTTCGCAGAGTTATAATATTTTTGAAAATAAACTTCTCGATTTTTAATCATCATATGAAATTTTAGACTTTGTATAAATAGATAAATGGTTCGAGAGGATATAGAATTGGATATGATTATCTGAAATGAAGGTATTTAAGTAGTTTAACACAATAAAAGCTATTACAAAAAGTGATCCAAAGAAGCTTGCAATAAATAACAGCGTGGTAATCTTGGAATCGAAGTTATTATTTTTGTTTGGTTTGGAAAAGTATCATTTTGTGAGGCGGGGCGGGGGGTTTATTGGATATTTTTGCCGATATTTGAAGCGAGCGTAGATTAGACATAATCTTCAGAAATTGTTTGAGGAAGAATTTTATTCGAAGAATTGAGATTTGTCTCGGTAGAAATTTTGTTGGATTTTTCCTCTATTTTCTTTTCTAATCCAGAATATCTGAAAAATACTTTTATTTAAGATATTTCGAGCTTAGAAAATTTTTTATGTTGGAATTTATATAGTTTGTTTTTATATGTTTTTCTTCACGTTGACTATTTTTCCAGATACCTTTTTTTTTTATCGATCTTTTCGATTTCACAAATTCCGTATCAAATAATATATATTGCTATTTTTTAAAAATATATTATAAATTTATTCCGTAGGAAATGCATATCTGTATATTATTAAAGTCTGAATACATATAAATATTAGTATTACAGCATATTTAAGTTTTTAAAGTTCATAAATATGATCAAATTGAGAGAAAGAGAGAGAAAATAATTAGTCGTTTTCTATAATTAAGAAAAAAAACAATTATAATGAAATATCTTTTGTTTTATTTTTATTAGTGTGTATGGTGCGAGATAAATAATAGAAATTACTTTGAATTTAGGAATATAAAGATTATATAAGGAAGGACCTATCAGGTGTTTATTAGGAGAAGTATTAGTTGATGAGGTTAGCATTTTTGGTGGAATTCAAATATAAATACTTAATAGACAATAATAAAACATGTATGAAACATAAATGATACCATAAACCCCAACCACTTACAACGACGTATATATTATATATAATATATTTCCTAATAATTTCATAATTAATTATTCAATATTCATATTAAAAATATTCAAAAATTGTAATTTTGCTGTATTTGATACACGTTAGATTCTTCAGAAATATTGTTATATTTTACGTATGAATTTTTTAAATTAAATTGATTATTCGATATTTCTAAATAAATTATTCATATAATTGTAATTTTGATGTGTTTGATACACGTTAGCTTCTTCATATATATTTTTAATATACACTACCTATGAATTTTTAAAATCTGACTCCATTTAATACTCATAGATTAATTATTAAATAATATATTTTAATAATTTACTTTATATTAGTATATTTTTATTACAATATTTTAAGTAATTGTTCAAGTATTTTTTTTTATTATGACGAAATATATTCTAAAACATATTTTCTTTCAAATAATAGACAAATATTTTAATAATTTTATCAATTAAGATAAGCTTTGACTAAAATATGAAATATTAAGTTCTACTATATATATTGGTTCGATATTATAATTAAAAATTCGATTTAAGTCAATATTTCATAGATTTTTCGGACAATTGGAGCGGTTGAAGATTCTAGCTATCATTGTTGCAAGGAAACCTAGGACTCGAGACACCTACAGCTTGAATGCCCACTCTTCTTTATCGCTAGACACAGAGAGTTATAATGTTGAAGATCTGTTTGAAATTTTGATTACTAGAGAAAATTGTCACAGATTTAGCTCGTTTTTAAAAATATTTATGATTATCTTTCTAACCTGAAAGGAACATGTTCCTATATATCTTATTGTGTCTATTTTTCAATATTATTGATTTTTTCATTGTATAATATGTTTTATAACCATTTACTTTTGAAAAGGTAAATCAATATGATTATCTTTAGCCAGGATATCGCTTTTGTGTGTTGAAATACATTAATAAAAAATAAAATTGTCTATAAAATCAGTGATAAAATCTTTTATTTTTTTCTGAATTATTCTAAATATCAAAATTGTGAACGTCAATATTTGGAAAGATTTACCGTTTTTAATTTAAAATTGAAGCAATCGTATAATATAAATAACCTTAATATTTAATTAATCAATAACTACACATGATATTTTACATTAAAAAAATATTAATTTCGAATCGAATAAAATATTTCAAAAGGCACTCTATCAAATACGCATCTCAAATGGTTCCATTAGATTATTATATATAAATAAGCAATATAGATTATAGATTTAATATTGCTTCAAGCCGTAAATAATCAAATCAATATCTCTTTATAAATAATTTGAAATTATCGATTATATAATATTGAGAAAACTTAATAACCAAAATATTTTTAGACGCTAAGCGAGATAAAATTTTCAATCATTTTTAAAAGAGGGGTTCAGGATATAATCGATATGAAGTGTTTGAAATTAATGGTTTTATTAGGAAGCAGAAGAAAAAAATCCATTTTCCTTATTACTTTGAAGAAAGTGTGATCAAATGACAGCTACTTAATCCAGACTGGAGTCGTTTTATTAAGGTAGAAAATTGGAATTTCGATTTGGATTATGATTTTTTTTATTTTGTTGCTCTTGACTGGATAACCGTTTTTCTTTTAAATTAAGGTATTTAGATGGAATTGCATGTGGGTATTAAAAAAAAACGTTTTAAAACCGATTCCTGAAAGTAATTTGATCGCAAAAGATATTTTATTTTTTGGTATGATGTTACAATCAGTCAAGCTAGATTTTGTTTAATGAATGTTTTTGGTACAATTGTTGGTACGTAAATGTTCGATTGCAATATTTATCTGATATTATGTTTAGTCCAATAAATACCCATTATGCTCATAGTTTGCTCAAATACCATTTTAATATTTTATTCATCATCAAAAAAATAATCAATGAATATTTACCGGTGTCGACATATTTTCGAATAAAAGGCACTCTGTGCAGCTAAGTTTCGGGGTAGGACTCTCATTCCTACTGATGGCCGTGCTTTCTCAATTCGAAGAGTTTAAAAATCGACTTAATCTCCCCAAATGGTGTTTTAACCGGAGAAACAGTCTGATGTTATGAGTCGCATCAATCACTGTACTAATCAAGACATTATCACAAAACCATGATATGAATGTTGGCTTTAATTACCAACGCTGTTGATGCATTGGTGCCTTTTATAAATGGATTCTATCCTTGTAACAAAATAGAAATATACCTCTAATTAATTTACCTATTTTTATCCAAAATATACGTTTACAGTTAAATTGATATATTTATGGATTACTCTCTATTTAAAAAAACTATTTATCAATATACTTTTATAATAGGTTTTGAAAAATAATATTCATATCAAAAAAGTGTCCATACATTTTTATGCAAAGCGATAACGCGCCATCAATCTATAACAAATGAAAACATTAAGGCGCGGAGGTTTCCTTTGAAATCGCATCTTTTTCATTCAAGTAAGGGCTGTAGAAGTTTTATTTATTTGTGAAAGGAAACATTCGCTTCTTAATGTATTTAATTGTTATATACATTTTTATGTTCTTTAGTTATTATCTTGGTTAATAAGAAGCAGGTAATATCTCACCTCCGTCCACAGACAGCGTAGCAAGCCGGTACTCCCGTTCCGTGGCCCCAGCGTCGCTGCGGGCAGACACCAGGATGTCGTACCACGTCGCTGGGGTGAGATCTCTCAGCAAGATGCCTGCGAGGGCTCAGGCGGCTCCAGGGGCCGCAGCCACTCTCCGCCTCCCCGGGTACGGTACCTCACAGCCCAGGCTCGGACCGGACAGCCGCGTTCCCTCCATGAGTCCAGTCGTAGTCGCATCGCCGTGGAGTTAGCCCAAGACAGAACCGCTGCGGCTTCGGCAGCTAATGGCGCTGGGCACCCATTCCTATTAAAAACAATAATAAACAATAAGAGGAGCTTCTTGTGTAAATTTCTTTATTACCGCAAGCTTTCGAACAGAACGTTCTTCAACGGGCGTGGATAGTAAAAACGTACTAACATGCTATTAGAGGAGAAAAACTAATATATACACCAATAAATTTACATATTGAAGAGATAATAGCGTAAAAAGAGAATACAACATAAATATTTAAAATGAAATTTACATAATACAAACGTGAAGACTAAAAAATAAGCAATAAACTTGAATGAGACTAAAAACTAAGGTAAAATTATCATTAAAACGGCGACATCCCTACACCAAAAGAACAAAGAATAAAACAGTATATGGAAGTTAAAATCAACAAGGCAGGGGAAAGGGAGGGTCCCACCCAGTGCTGCCACTATCTTTGAGATATAAGAGGGGGGGGGGGGGGTGAAAGACAAGCTATTTATAAAGTATCTGGTAAATGTCTGGGAGGTCTATTTTACGGTTACAACTATTGTTTTGTGTGGAAATAATAGATTCTAGGCAGAGTCGGTGATGTTTGTTATGTATGTGCCGGTATTTAACTTGAGGATGGTCGAGATCAAAACTATGGCCTGTTTGTGCTATATGCGTGAAAATTAAGGATTTAGGATCTTTATTGCGGATGTTACGTCTGTGCTCTGAAATACGGATGCCAGTGGTTCTACCTGTTTCTCCAACATAAGAAGTTGGGCAATCCAGGCACTGTATGGAATAAACTTAGCCACCATCCTTAGACATCACATCACCAAATCTGATAAACCCACCCTACCCATAAACTCTACCGGCGCAGTTTATTCCATACAGTGCCTGGATTGCCCAACTTCTTATGTTGGAGAAACAGGTAGAACCACTGGCATCCGTATTTCAGAGCACAGACGTAACATCCGCAATAAAGATCCTAAATCCTTAATTTTCACGCATATAGCACAAACAGGCCATAGTTTTGATCTCGACCATCCTCAAGTTAAATACCGGCACATACATAACAAACATCACCGACTCTGCCTAGAATCTATTATTTCCACACAAAACAATAGTTGTAACCGTAAAATTGACCTCCCAGACATTTACCAGATACTTTATAAATAGCTTGTCTTTCACCCCCCCCCCCCCCCCTCTTATATCTCAAAGATAGTGGCAGCACTGGGTGGGACCCTCCCTTTCCCCTGCCTTGGTCTTGTTGATTTTAACTTCCATATACTGTTTTATTCTTTGTTCTTTTGGTGTAGGGATGTCGCCGTTTTAATAATAATTTTACCTTAGTTTTTAGTCTCATTCAAGTTTATTGCTTATTTTTCAGTCTTCACGTTTGTATTATGTAAATTTCATTTTAAATATTTATGTTGTATTCTCTTTTTACGCTATTATCTCTTCAATATGTAAATTTATTGGTGTATATATTAGTTTTTCTCCTCTAATAGCATGTTAGTACGTTTTTACTATCCACGCCCGTTGAAGAACGTTCTGTTCGAAAGCTTGCGGTAATAAAGAAATTTACACAAGAAGCTCCTCTTATTGTTTATTATTGTTTTTAATGATCGTGATTTTAAGAGTTTAATTTCTACACCCATTCCTATGATTAGTTTTAAAATCCATAAATGTAATGCATAATTACAAATAAATACCTAGATGTGTATATATGCTGCATATATTTTTGATTGAAGGGCGCAAAGAATATATTCCGCATATAAATGGTTTATACAAGTTCGAAGGATGCGCCTATGATCATGTAAATATAATCGCGATGATTGTAAGTAATTAGTTTCGAATATTAAAATTTCCCAAATTTGAAGTGGAATATTCTTTTATATAATTGAAATTAAGAAAATATACAAATGCGATATATAAATAAATCTCCATCGTAATCATTAATGATGACAATATTATAGTTAAAATATTTATTGATATTTTTCAGTATTCCTAAATGGCTGATTGCTAGTCATTTTCTAGACGTTCTTTAGAACCTTCATCTCGACTGGATTAAATCTATCCAATCATATCTATGGTCGAGCAGACTTTTCGAGATATCGGAGATTATCAATAAGTATTTTATATCCAAGCTCTCTCGTTGTTATCTCTAATAAATTTATATAAGTAGAATATATAATCATATTGGTGCGGCACTAACTAATTATGATAATCATACTAATAATATTAAACTTATGTAAATTAGAAATGTCTTAACAATTGATATTTTTTCGGAATAAATAGGCGTGTCAGGAGGATTGGTGGGCATAGGTGAAAATCCAAATTGATGATATTCTGAGTAGAAGTTGTCAGTACCTTGGCCAGAGGTGTGAGCCGAAGCTTGCTGTGAGGCTGGTCCGTCTCCTGCGGAGTTGCGAGCCGTCACTACCACGGCATACTTGGTGCCGCACCGAAGTCCGGTCAGGGAGAACCGAGATGTCCCACCGGGCACTCGCTGCTCGGCAGCCTCGCCCATTTCCGTCCAGTACCGCAGGGTGTAGCCTGGACACGCAACGGCGTTACTGCATCATGTAGCCTGAACATATGTGTCACTTCTGATTGTAGATATCCATGTAAGCTGGACACCCGTCAACGACGGTGTTACAGCGTCATATAGACTGGGTACATGTATCACTTTTGGCGGTATAACACGATGTAGCCTAGACACAAGACGGAGTTACAACACCTCAAGCCTAAGTCCATATATCACCTCTGGCTGTACGACACGAGATAACCTGGACACACGTCAAGGACGGGGTTACAGCAGCAAAGCATGAGGCCATCTATTACTTCCTGCTGTGGTGTTGGTTTTACATAATCGTATAGCCTGTGCAAAGGTATCACTTCTGGCTGTACCACACGATGTAGCCTGGACACACCACGGATTCACAGCATCACAAGCATGATACCATGTTATCACCTATGGCTGTAAAACACGATGTAGCCTGGAAACAGGGCAACGAGGGCGTTACAGCACTACAGGCCTGAGGCCATATACTACTTCCTGCTGTAGTGCACGATGTAGCCTGGACACACAATGGTGTTACATCATTATATAGCCTGTAAAAGGTATCACTTCTGGCTATAGAACACGATGTAACCTGGACACACCACGGCTTTGCAGCATCACAAGCATGAGACCATGTTATCACTTATGGCTGTAGAACACGATGTAGACTGGACACACGGCAACGAAGGCGTTACAGCACTACAAGCCTGAAGCCATGTACTACTTCCTGCTGTAGTGCACGATGTAGCCTGGACACACAATGGTGTTACATCATCATATAGCCTGTAAAAGTATCATTTCTGGCTGTAGAACACGATGTAACCTGGACACACCACGGCTATACAGCATCACAAGCATGAGACCATGTTATCACTTATGGCTGTAGAACACGATGTAGACTGGACACACGTCAACGTGTGTTATAGAACACGATGAAGCTTAGAAACATTTTAAAACCTTATTTTGCCTTTCATACTCCGATATACTGATGAGCCAAGCCCTCCCAATATTTATTCATCACAGTAAGGACAGTAGAAGTTTGATTTATTTGTAAAAAAAAAGCATTCGCCTCTTAATGTCTTCATTCGTTATATTAAAGAACTTTACAAAATTTTGTACTTTTTACATAAATTTAAGAACAAAGTATTCACGAATTCGCAGTATAGATCAAATTAGAGGTCAAAAAGTTATTTCAATTCTTATTCATGCGAATAAAATAAAAATGTAACTGAAATAAATGTAGTTGAATGCATGTAAAAGATAAAAAATGAATGAAAGGTTAATATAGAAAGGAAAAATGATCTCTATATAAATTCGTACCTTGTTATAGAAAGAGGCAACTCATTGATCAACAATGAAAGATTAAATAAATGACAACCAATGGGAATTGAGTTCTTATAAAATCTAATTCAGAATCTTCAAAAATAATTCACATTTGAGATTTTTAAAAATGATTAATAAAAGAATAATATTTTTTTTTAAGATTTCAATCCTCAAAATATATAAAAAACCTAGTGTACATTTGAATAAAGCGTTTCCTTACTCTATCAAATATCTAAATATTTGTAATAAACTAATGAGAAAAACAATTCATTGGAATAAGGATAAAGTGAGTAATATAAAAGTATTTTTAATTTTTTTTAAACACAATATCAATACAATTATTTATTTAATTAAAAAAAGGATCTCAATATTGTTTCTATGCTAAAGGAAAAGCATTGCACTCTTGCCAGTTACATAAAAAAGAATAAAAACAAAAACAGAGGAATATTATAGCTGAAGAAATATTACAATATGTCTGTTACATATAACATTCTGAGTTGTGAATATTCGATGTAAATTTTCCAAAATATAAATAAATTATTCACAACAGTAATAAATAAATTGAATACAATACTATATAAACCTAAAACATGCATAAAATATAAACTAGAAAAAATAATATCTAAAATATTATTTTTATATATATATATATTTGTGATACACACAAATATATTTATTTGAAAAAAAAATAGTTTTCTTTGAAAATATTATTTTATATTCTCCCTAATTAGGTTTATTTGAGAAAAAAACAAAATGAAATATATTTTTCAGACTTATCTAAAAATATTCAGTTGGTTTTATACCAATAAGCAACACACAAATTGAAACATAAATAATAGGTAAAAAATAAATATACAATCATTTTATTTTACTACTCTATTTATGTATATTCTAAAGTGAGAATTATTTTTTCATTTAATTATCTGAATGTGTATTTTTTTCTTTCTGTCTATCATTGTACATATTTTCCAAATTAGAGCTGAATGTAGTTGTGTTTATGACTGAAAATGATCTATTTGAAAAGTTTTGTTCAATACAATGATTATTATGAATAATCATATTTTTAAACGAAAAAACATGGTGAAGGAAGACGAGTTTCTTTTAATGATGCATAGGTCTTCCTTCACCATGTTTTTTCGTTCAATTTCAAATCAGGAAGAATTCTTTATATATAATATATTTTTCCCTCAGCGGCAAAATATGGGGTATAAACTCTAATAAAAGGTTAATTTTGTATAAGACGCTAATTAGACCTATTCTAACATATGGAGCTGAAATTTGGTTTTACCAAATAAATAACCGCTGTAAACAGAAATTAAATTCGATGCAATACCAAATTGTTCTTTGGGCTACTAGATCGTTTAAAACATCTTCCTCAAATTGTGTCCACTGTCTGGCAGAGATCTCATTCCTGACTGATTTTATCGAATCAAGATTGATTAAATATGAATTGGACCAACTAAGCGAGGAAGACCAACGAACGTTCAGTCCACATTCTCCTTCAATTATAAAAGGATTTTTGAGAACAAGAATGGAAGATATGTTTTCTAATACAAGTGATCACTTTCGTCTCTTTTTCCCTTTAGGCATTCCAAAATATTTCCGCCCTGACTTTTACAATGTGCAATTCGTTACTGGTCATGGAAATTTCGGAGATTTTCTGTTTCGAATAGGAGCTATAGACGATCCGGGATGTTTATGTGGAAAGAGAAAGCAGGATTCCAGTCATCTGCTTCTTGAGTGCCCAATCTTCCAGAACTACAGAAACCGGGAAAACATCGAATACAAGGATCTTTTTATGTTTGTAAATAGTAAGGACTCGTATTTTAAATTTAGAAAATTCTGTAAATATATCTATGATTTTCTCTCTTTGTTAAAAAAACCTTAATTATTACCTATTTGTATATATGTATTTTTTGGTTTGTTTATTTTGTTGGTTGTGATGTAAAATCAAGAATGATTTTAATGTGCTCTTTCTTATCTTTTCAAATCTTGTAATTATTATTTTTTTTTTTTTTAAATGTAATATAGTATCTGAATTTAGTGTTGTTATTGACGCAAGCATCCCTTGTGGGGATATCGCGTCTGATTTGATAAATAAATAAATAAATATATATTTAAATCATATTTTTTATATTTTATTATAACTAAGAAAATATATTTTCCACTTGCATCAATTGTATGTACACTGTATTATTTATCCGATACTACTATGGACAAACTACTACTGTGCCCTCACAAAACACTTGTTTCATTTCAGTTGGAACCAAAGGGAATGGTTTTATTTGAGAATATAAAATATTGTGATAAAATAATATTCAAATATATCCTATATGCATATATATATGTTGTAATATATTTCAATATATATTTGAGATATCCATATACAATACAGAACGGAAGAATAAAGTTTGATTGAGAGTCCGCCGACGCTCAAGAAGGGTAAAAAGGTCTTTAATTACACAGTCGGGACAAACATAGTCTGTTGACAAACAGTTCCCCTCTGTCTCTGAAATAGATTAGACCCACTGGACGGCGCAGACCACTCTCTGAGGTGACATCCAACATACCTCGTCCTTTTGTGCAATCCCATTCACGCCTAAAACCACTTTGATCATTGTGGCCACCAATTATACCACTACATATATATATATATATATATATATATATATATATATATATATATGTGACAATATAGTGATAATGTGGGGAAAGGGAAATAATCACGCCACAAATTGGTAGAGGAATTTGGAAGTCATCCGAGAGAGAGGGAGCGCCACCGCTGAACGACCGTTTGTGTGGCCACCACCCCCCCCCCCCCGACTATCCAAAAATAGTCCCCAGGTGTTGACGGGCGGCCCCCATTTGCCGCCCTTTGGAATGTCGCTGCTGTCTCAATTTACCGGACTTTACATCCCATCTCTCTCTGGGATGGCTCTAGGTTTGTTTTATTATTCCTGGAAGAGTATATATTATGACATATATATATGTTGTGATGTGTTTATCCTGTTGAATGACTGTAGTGTGGCATGTTGGTTAGATGCCGTCGTTGTGGCCTCAATGTTCAGAGTGGTTTTGAACGTGAATGAATTACACAAAAGGACGTGGCATGTTGGATATCATCTTATAAAAAGCGAGATAGCAGGAGCTGGCAGCCGGACGCCGGACGAGGGTGGGTCTTATCTATTTTTGAGCAATGGGAGGCACCCCTGAGAATCCGACTATGTTTTTAACGGACTGGCGGTGTAATCGTAGAACTTCCTCTCATTTTATTATTTCGTTTTGGTATTACACTATAGTTATATTACATATGGAGATATAAGTATAAATTGAAATATATTCCAACATATATATATAGCTTTGTAATCGAACCGAAGTCGCTAGTTGCGACGACGCTCAATAAATGTCTGGTTTTAGACGTCTATTTTGACGGGAGAGGCGACCCTTGTCTCTTTAGATCAATTTCAACCCGGCAAAATTTACATTATATATATATATGAGTGTGATGAAATATAATTTTGGAAAAATAGAAAGAATATCAGGTGTTTATATTAAAAACAAAAATGACATATACCGACGGCTTACTTGAGCATTTTAGATGGCAGAGCGCCTTTTAAAATGTCTTTGTGAACGGTCAGGATATATATATATACAATAACCCATATTATCAATATAAAAAATATGGTTTATTATGGATTCAATAATTTTATTTATTCAATATTTCGATGAACCAATCGAACATCTCTTTTGCAAGAACGCATTTCGTAGATGGTTTTATCGCCCAATAATCTTTTTTTTTTTTTTTGCTTATCCCTAGTACACGTGGTACAGGCCATTATAATCATGGTGGGTAGTTAGCGACTGCTTTTTTACTGTAAGCGCACCACATGTCTACACATGTGAAAGCAGTTCGACTTTGCACTTACAAATGTGCCAGGGCCCCGTTTGGTTACTTGCACTCGCTGGTGGGGTTGGACTTTTGCAAGAATCGGGGGGCCATTGGAGCATTTTTTTTTCTTTAAACAGAAAAAGTGTCCAATGCGGGGATCGAACCCGGGTCGTAGTGGTCGTAAACCAAACGGTTTAACCAGCCTTCCACCAATAATCTTGAAGCACGCGAACGTTTGTGCGTTTAAAAACAAAAAAAAAAAAACTTATCAAATGATAGACGATTCATTTAACGTGCCGGGACGCTACGTATTGTGGTAAATAAAACTTATTAAATTCAAAATAAGATTCATTATTATTTTTTGCTTACCTATAGTACACGTAGTACAGGCCATGATGATAATGGTGGGTAGAAGTAGGCGACTGCATTTACTGTAAGTGCATTACATGTCAACACATGTGAAAAGCAGTTCGAATTTGCACTTACAAAAATAATATTTATATAAAAAAGGCTATATATACAAATACTGCTCAGAATTATAAATATTTTATAAGTAAATAGTTCATACAATTATATCGATTTCTACTTTATGTTTAATTTATTTTTAAAATATTGTGGTCCCATCAAGGGGGGACATTATCAATAAGCAAATTATCTAATAGAGCAAATGCAGCCTACAATTCATATACAAGTATGTATTTACTTGTATTATTATTTAAAAAAAATGATTCGACAATTCAATTTATAGTTTCATAACTAGCTACAAACGATCCTATATTACAAATTACTTTAAAACAAACTAAAATCAATATAGAAGTTATTATCAAAAATTATAATCTCATAATGTAAACATCTAAAAAATAAAGAAAATTAAATATACCTCTTTTAGAAAATTTTGGGAAGTGTAAACAGTGATCTAAAGAGTTGTGTGTAGAGAAAATTAATTAAAAAATGTGGAGACTAATTAAAAAATAAAGAAGGGACTCGTGCTGATCTCTCAGTATGGGTCGCAAGATCCTGGATTAGAGAGAAGATCCCAAGGTAAAGCCTTGTGTCGCAGGTGCCCGCCTGGATGACTAATCTTTAGGTTTGGGGCCATCTGTCTTTGATGGAGGCATTTCAACATTAGGAAAGCGGTGGCCTATTTAGATTGCTTTTTCTTATCTCTTTCCATCCCACTTTCTTCTTTCTTTCCATTTCCCTATACATATAAATCAAGCATACATATCTATCGAAATTGCTTTATTTTAAAGAATATTTTATGCATTCGATTTTTTTTTTCAAATTGAAAGTTTTTAGATTTTGAAAAATGATTTGAAATGAACACACTTTTCATGTGTTTTTTTCGAATACGAAAAATTCGTTTTTGAATATGAAACTAATTTTCGTTGAATGTATTTACATATCTAAATTCCTATTTTGTTCGATTTTGTGTCGTTTGTATTTAAAAACGTAAGCAAATTTATTTGAATAATGATTATTGTATATAGGTTTTTATGCCCTTTTTACAAGATTTTCAATCTCTCTTTCTCTCTCTAAATATGGATAAAATTTAGATAAAAATATAAACAGTTGATATTAATCTATTTATTTATAATTGAGTAAAATATCAAAAGTATATTTTCAAAACTTTTTAATCTCTAGCTTTCGGGCACCGTAAAATGGCAATTTTTTTCATCTGTAGAAGGGCGTTCGTGCCCAAAAGCTAGATGTTTAAAGGTTTTAGAAAATATACTTTTCCCTGGAGTCCTGATATTTTTATTCCTTATTGATACAAGGGATTAATCTATTCAATACATTTATAATTATAAAATACAAATAGGAATTGATTTTTTGCTTATCCCTATGTACACGTGGTACAGGCCATTATAATCATGATGGGTAGAAGAAGGCGAATGCTTATCGGAGTTGATGATCTAGTGGTATGAAGCATTCCGACAACCACAACCCTGAGTCTAAAATTCCTAATTTGGTATATTTTCTGAGAAAATCTCCTAAATGGTCTCATGTTTAGGTAAAAGACCAACACTACGAGCCACCAGTAAGTGAAAGTCTTCTTCTTTCTTATCTTCACTTAATCATATCAAGGTATCAAGCTTGTAAAGCATGACAACCATCATGATTGGGTGAAGTAGAATGCGTCTGCCTTTGTCATCAAGACTGGCAGCACTACTCAGTGGCAGGCCGACTTAGCTCCAAAAGAAATGGCCGCCTCTGACATAAGGAACAGACGCCATGTGCAGCCGCTCCTAACATTGAGTACAAACGCTGCTCATCCTGTATCCCTTGTTTAGGAGCCCTTACAGGGTACTATCAGCCGGGCCAGCTGAGCCCAGGTTTTTTAGCGAGCTTGTTACTGCTCCCCCTCCTCCTTTTTCATCCGGGCTTGGGACCGGCAAAGGCGGAGTTAGGCGGAGTAAGTGAAAGTAATAAAACGGAGCTTTGGCAAACTTGTAAGTGCAAATGTGGGACTTCTTTCTACTGGTGTAGTCATGTGGTTTATTCACAGTAAAATCAGTCGCTACTACCTGCCATGACATCATGGCCTATTCGACGTGTATATATTAGGTATAATAATAAAATACAATAACATATTAATATACGTATTCTAAACAAAATGTATTTTAAAATTTCTACAATTATTATAAGTTTCAAAATAATTATTTCAAATATTGATGTCTTATATTTTTATCATTTAGGTATCGAATTTATACATATGTTGTGGTTGTTTCATATAAATTGATATTATATTTTTATATATCAAAAATAAAAAGGCATATCCTGATCAGGCTCTCGTGAGCATTTCTAGATGGTAGAGCGCCATCTAGTGGAACAAAAATAAATAAAAAAATTAATATCAACACCTGACTCTTTTTTATTGTTTTTTTAACTTATATATACAGGGTGATCCAAAAGTCCCGCACAACTTTAAAAATTAATAACTCCGCGAATATTTGCGCTAGAGCAATGCGGTAAACACCATTGTGTTCAGGATGCAATGGGATTTTTTATGGCAAATAATGAAAAATTCGAAATTGATTTTAGTTACAACTTTATTTGCTAGATGGCGCCCTACCAGAATCAGCGATTCAGCGGCCAAATTGTTTGATAAATTGAAAAATATAACTGAACGACACGTATTTTTACTTTTTGAATACCAGGAAAGAACCCTAATAATATCAAATGATAAATTAATAAAACACCATTTCGCCAAAAGTTAGAAGAAATGGTTAACGATTTTAAATACAATCTGAGATATGTAAAATAGGTATATGCAAATTAAAACATGTAGCAAAAAAAAAAAAAACCTGATATTTTAGATGCGGTTTGCTGGAATCCTCTCAGCTATTTATATTTCGAAAAATAATAATTTTCTATTTTTTTTATTCAACTCTCTCTCAGATTATATTTATTTTAATTCATTTGAAAAATATTTATCTATCTCTGATGATTTATTTTACCTGGAATGCCGTTGTTGTTTTTGTCGTTTCCAATAAAGAGCCTCAGATTCTTTTCGTTTGGCCAACACAAAATGTCCTATTTATATACACATATATTCTTACATAAGAGACTTTAAAGAATGCAAATAATCTTCATCTATTTACATACACAACACATCTCCCCCCCCTTAATAATACTCCAGTCGGTCTAGGGGTTTCCTGGCTCTCTGAGGTCTAGGACTGCGGACGGGCACTTGCACAGCGGCAGCCTCCGGTTTAGGAGTGCAAGAGGGCACGTGCACAGCAACAGGCCCTGGTATAGGAGTGCAAGAGGGTACGTGCACAGAAGCAGTCTCCTCCTTGTTTCCTGATGTAACATCTGGAACCTCCTCTTCACTTTATTTCTGACTTCCACGTACAGGCTTTCTCTCCTGATGTTCGAGGAAGTATCAAATTTCTTGTCTCCACTTGTTTCTTTCTCACAGGTCGCAATTGATTGATATGCCTCTTATACACGACGCCCTCGCAACTTATAAGGTAGAGACGGTAGCTCAATAATTCCAAAATGGTACATTTTTACCGTTTAGGTCCAGTTGCATAGTTGCGGAAATAAACCTCGCAACCTGTAGTAAACTGCTCCTGCCTTCTTACGGCCTCAAGAAATACCTCTCGCGGATTTCCCATCTTGGTATTAAATTCGAGAATCTTGATCTTAAACTTCTCTTCATTAGCAGTTCCGCGGGGAATTCCTTTATTACAGTTTGGGGGAATGCTCTATGAGCAAATAGGAAACTTTGTAGATTCGTCTCTAAATCATCCTTCCCATTATTCTTTCTCAAAATGTTTTTAACTCTCTTACATATCTCTCAGCTAAACCATTTGTACTAGGATTATACGGACTGGTCTTAGTGTGCCGTATACCATTCATTTTGGTAAATTGCTCGAATTCACCGGAGACAAACTGTCTTCCGTTATTTGTAACAAAAAATTAAGGCAATACAATTCGGGCGAGAATTTCTCTAAGATGACTTATAATCGTTTTTCTGGTAATATCTTTGATGATAAAAATTTATATCCACTTTGAGTATGCGTCCACGAGAACCAAAAACATTTTTCCCATGAACGGACCCGCTAGATCAAGATGAAGTCGATGCCACGGTTTTTCGGGCCAAGTCCATTCCGAGATGGTAGCCGGGGGCATGCTTACCGATTCTTGGCATACTCTACATTCTCTAGTTAACTCCTCGATGTTACTGTCTATGCCTGGCCACCAGAAAATACCGTCTGGCAATCATCTTCATTTTAACAATCCCCATGTGTATTTCATGCAAGTCATTTAAAATTAAAGATCTTAATATTTGGGGAATTACCACTCTTTCACGCCATTGAAGACAACCAAACTCCAAACTTAATTCCTCATTGATCTTATAATGAGGAGCTAGTGGGTTTTCTCTCGGTACCCTTGTGAATTTCCACACACACAGTTGCCTTCTCTAACATTCCTTAATACTATAGACAGTATTTTATCTTGAGGCGTCTCATTAGCCACCTCCATAAAAGAGAACGGTACCTCATTCGACTTCCTAAGAAGAAGTACCTGGTCTTCATCAAGAGACTCCCTGACACTCGATTCTAAAGGAAGACGTGACAATGCGTCAACATTGGAATCATCACTAGTTTTTCGAAATTCCACAGTATAATTAAATGCAGCTAATTTTAAGGACCATCTTATAATTCTGGATGATGCACATATGGAAATTGGTTTATGAGGTGAAAATATATGAATTAAGGGTCGGTTGTCTGTGACCAATACAAATTTTCGTCCCAGTAAGTATTGTCTGAATTTCTCAACGCCAAAAGTTATGCTCAACGCTTTCTTTTCTAGTTGAGAGAAACGTTTTTTCCGCTTCAGTTAATGTTCTAGAAGCAAAAGCTATAGGGCATTCTTCCTTTCTATCATTTCAATGACTCAGAATTACGCCTAGTCCATAGTTCATTAATAATGATTTACATTTTTTAAATAACATTCGATATTTTTTCGTCCAATTCCATCTACAATTTTTATTCAAAAGTTGATAGAATAGCGCTAAAATGTTTGCTAATTCTTTATGAATCTATAATAATAAATTAAGAGTCCTATGAAAGGTCTCAATTGCGAAACATTCTTTAGGTTCAGGCGCCTCTATCACTGCTTTAATTTTATTTTCTAAGGGATGCAGTCCATATTTATCCATTTTAAACCCTAAATATTCCACCTATTTCTTTTTTAAATTTACATTTATATCTGTTTAACTTTAAACCTTTTTCTAGCAATCATCTAAACACTAGATCCAACTATTGTTCATGATCTTCAAAGTCTTTTCCTGCAACCAAAATATCATCTATGTAGCAGGCCACACCTGGCAAATCAGAAAATAGCCTTCCATAATCCTCTGAAATTTATTTGGTGCTACCGCTACGTCATATGGTAGTCTTTTAAAGAAAACAACCTCTTTGTTGTGTTTATATCAACAACAGCTTTGGCTTCTCCCGCTAACATTACTTGTAAGTAAGCCTGTTTATAGGTCTAGAGTCGAAAATACGGTGCTTGTAGATAATTTTGAAAAGATCTCATCGATCGATGGAATGGGATACCTATCTAATTCTATTGCTTTATTAGCTGTACATCTAAAATCACCACATATCCTTACACTACCATCCTTTTTTGATGCCGGTACTATTGGAGCGGTCCAATATGCATGAACTATAGGTTATAAAATGCAAGAATTCACTAAACGATCAATTTCATTCTCTACTTTGTTTTTAGAGAGAAAGGTAAACTTCTGGCCTTACAAAACACAGGAGTCACATCCTTTTTTAAATTAAAATTTATTCTAACGTCCATTAGAGACAGCCCAAATCTTTGTTAAACAAATCTGCATACCTATCGATCAAATTTTTATATTTAAATATATTTCTATTATATTCATTATTTAAAATTTTAATGCTAAACAATATAGAATAATCAAGTTTCAACTGTTTAAGCCATTCTCTTCCTAATAAAATTACCTGGATTTTTTCATTACAACTATTAATCGTAAATATCGGTTGGCTTCTTTTACAAAAACATTTCTTTGATCTATTTGTTGGAAATAATCTTTTACCTTGCCAATAATTCTTATAAATATCTTTAGGTATTAACGTAACTGGACTTCTTGTATCTATTGTAAAGCACAAAGAATAACCATCTACTGTTAAATTTATTGTGGCATCAGTTTCGCCTGTACAGATATTAGAGTCCTCTTGTACAAATTTACATCCCCACATTCTTTTACTAGCTTTGCAGACCCTACTTAAATAACCCAGTTTATTACATTTTAAAACAAGTCTTTGTTCTATGAGGTAAAACAGATGCCACGTGTGAATGTCTTTCACCACATCTATAACACACTATTTTGCCTTTGCCACTTTGCCTGAAAGGCCTATACTGCGCCGTACTATTATTGTACTAACCCTTTTTATCTTTCAATTCACAGGGGATATCTTGGCCACTAATTTATCTTGTAATTCTCTTGTATTTATCTCCGCCAATTCGAACGAGATCGCCACTGCAAACACTTTATCCAGGGTGACATCGTCGTCCCCTTGTAGTAGCTTCTTTTGCAGGATTTCCGACTTGATTCCAGCCACAAAACGGTCTCGCATTATGGTTCCCAACATATCGACGAAATTACAATTTATTGCCAAATGTTTCAATTCTCTAAGATATTCCGAAATTGATTCTCCTTCCTGTTGAAATCTTTTTAAAAATCTGCATCGCTGTGGTATCACTTTCTTCTTTGGATTCAAATGCAGCTTTAATTCTTTGAATGATAGTATCATAGGGTTGATCTTTCATTAGACCAGGAAGAAAATGTCGTTTCCCTGCTTCAAAGTTTCAGAATCTGGTAGCGAGGTAAAATCAGCACTTTAATCTACTCCTTCAGATGCCAAAAGAAAGCCTCAAATTTTTGTACAAAAAGATCGAAGTGTCCTCCACTGGGCTATAGCATCTAAAAGTACTATTAACTTTGAACTTGTCATGCTGGTCCTTTTCTACTCCTTTGTTTTCTTTATCCAGATAGTTTAAAAGATGCAATCTTAACCCATTTTCCCATTTTCCTCTCCATAATCCGAGAGTCAGATTTGTTTTAAAAGATGTAGTTGTTATACTTGCATAGACGCCGTTTTCCTCAGCTTTTTACTGGCTCTGTAGATCGCGCATCCTCGTCGCCACTTTTGTTGTGTCGTAATTAGACGTACAAGAGCTCAAACTTTGACCATGGCCAACAACAATGTCCAATTTATATATACATATATTTTTACATAATGAGGCTTCAAATAATACAAATAATATTCATCTATTTACATAAACAACGGTTAATATATAGCGAGAAGAGTAGAGGACTGAGCACAGATCCCTGAGTACACCAGCCCATGTTCTTCGGTCCTTGGAAAATGTTCCATTGACCCGAACCTTTATCCTTATTTTCCTTAAGAAGGTCTGCAATCCAGATTAAGGTTTTTCCTCTTAACTCCGATGTTGTGCAGCCTTTCAAATAATTTCTACACTCGCTCAAAAGCTGAGGTCATATCCAGGAATACGGCCGTTGTCTTCTTTGGCGGTTTTTCCTAGAAATCTATTATTGATTGTCATAAGTTAGAACAGTTTATCAGTTGTACAGTGTCTGGATCTTAGGCAGTTTGGTGTAGAAGTTTATTTTATTATTGTTAGTGAGCCAGACTATGAGCCTAGAGTGAATAATTCATTCTTTATATTTACAAAGTACTGCTGGGTAAGAGCAATTGGCCGATAGTTCTTGCATTCCTTAGCATCTTTGTTTTGGTTTCAGTATTAGCACTATAATTGATATCTTCCATTCTTTGGTAGTTTACCAGTTTGCCATGAAATGTTCAGTATTCGTAGGAGTTGATTTTTTAGCTTTGTCTCCAAAGTGTTTAATTCAGTATTGGCACTATAATTGATATCTTCCAATTCTTTGGTAGTTTACCAGTTTGCCATGAAATGTTCAGTATTCGTAGGAGTTGATTTTAGCTTTTGTCTCCAAATTAATTAATCATTAGCTTTGTCTCCTTATTAATCATTTGACCAAAGATTAGAGCATCTCCAGGTGACATCTTGGATTTAACTTTCCTATTGATGAATTTAGCTCATTCAGTGTGAAGTCTCTCGGAGTAAATATCTTGTTGATGGTTAATTTCTTGCTTGTTTAACTAACTTGTTTATATTATTTTTTAGAGTCCTGCCTTCATTCGTATAGCTGAGTCTGGAAGTGCTTGAAAGATATTCAGCAATTATGTCAGCCATCTTTTTGTTCGTTCTCGCTGTTCATATCGGTTAGAGTATTGGAGGATTAGTGTTGGTTTTGATTGTTTTTATAACACTAATTATATTCCCGTTATGGCTTTCCTTTTTTGGATCCATTTTTTTCGCAGAATTCTGCCCCATTTTTCTTGTTTGAATATCCAAATTTCTTTGTTCTATTTTGTGACTAATTTCAATGAGTTCCTTTATGATTTCTTCTGTTTAATGTGTTTTTAGAAGTTCATTTTTATTGTCTCTCTCTGCAATCATTGCCTCGATATTGTGGTCCTTCCAGTAAAGTATTCACAGGTCTTTACGTCTACCTCTAGGTATCGATACTTTTGAAGCTTTGGATATGTTCAAAGAGAAATTTTCCAATTTTTTGTCAATCGTTCTGTGATTTAATTCTTCGTTGCACAGTTCTTCAAGCTTTTCTGTAATTTTTTTCCAGGTGTTCTTTTATTCTGTTGGAAATTCTCAATTTTGAATTTTAGGGTTGTTAAAATTGGTCTGTAGTCACTGATTGCACTTTTCAGAATTTTCCATTGTGTTGTGGGTGCGATGTTGTAATTTATTGCTGTGATTTCTATTGCGGATTCTGTGCCTGTGGACTTGGATAGATAGGTGTTCTTTTCGTTATTTATACGGCGTAAGGTCGAGGTCGGTTAGCATGTCCGCAACCTGCTGACCTTTGTTATCCTGGACAGGTGATCCCCAAGTTGGTCTTTCGGCGTTAAAATCACCAAGTGTGATTGCGATATTCGAAGACGCTTCACTTAATGTCTCTATCAGACCTGTATTGATACTAGTATTATCGTGGTGATAAACATTTATGATAGGAATTGTTTTATCTGTAAGATAGATTTCTATTGCCTGAGCTTCTGTCGTGCTTTCTCTAGGCTACTCTGATTATAGGCGATTTCCTTAAATTTGATTTCTAGAGTTTTAATCAAAACGGCAAGTCCCTCCTCCGAATTTTCCCGTCTGTCCATTCGTAGTGTTGTATAATCTTTGATATTAAATCTCAGATTCTTATTCAATTTTGTCTCCTGAGGACAATTAATATGTACATTGTTGTCACAGAGAAGATAAGTCAGCTCTTTTTTTTCCTCTGGGTACCATTTTATTGAGTTGTAGTAGATTGAATTGTGTCCTCGTAGTAGATTTCTCATCATGAGCTCGAGCTGCAGCTCCTGACGCGGCGGTTACCCCGGACGCGGTAGCATTACTGGAGATATCAGTTTTGCTCTTCATTTGAAAATGGGTGCCGTTGCAACGTTAGGTCATCTTGGAAACGAACCAGAATTTGGTCAAATATTCCAAGGGTCCAGGGGGGACCGCAAGGAGGTGTGGTCGAACTTCTCCCCTTCCCCCTGGAATGCCGTCACTACAGGATAAAGCACTCTTGGTGAAATTTTTTAATTGTGATTCAAAATCTGCCACTGAAGCTTTACGAGCGTTTCGTTCCTTTAAAAGATATTCGAAGCGGCAAAGGACCAATGAGTTGCTACTCTCTAAAGCGATTGATTAAAGGATTTTGAGGAAACTGGATCTCTGGAAGCAAAACCTCGGAGTGGGAAGACCATCGACATGCATGTCAGTGGCTGTTACGGTTTTGCAGAATGCTGAAGCTATTGAAACGTTATCCACGTATGGAGAAGTAAGTGCTAGACAAGTTTCTCGACAAACGGGGATTTCGTATGGAACAGTTTGGAGAGAACACACATTTAGAATTTTTTCTATAAAAATATCCTAACAAAATTCAAAGTTTTCACGAGTTGAAAGTCAGCGATTTTGAGAAGCGTCATTAATTCGCTGCATGGGTTTTTCCGGCAAATTGATATTGATGAAAACTGGCTGTCAAATGTTTTAAGAACAGATGATGCTCACTTTTATCTAAAGGGAGAATTTAACATTCAAAACTGCCATCATTTTGGCAACAGAAAACCCTAGGATTTTTACAGAAATACCACTTCATCAGCACAGAGTTACAGTTTTGTGTGGGTTCACTTCTTATTTTATTATTGGGCCATTTTTATTTGAAAAAATCAATGGAAGAACTTTTAAAACCGTTTTTGTAACTGGTGAACGTTATGTTCAAACTTTTGAGAGAAAAAGGTTATTCTCATATTGCACGACAGACAAGCACTAAGCGAAATAAAATTCATGCAAGATGGAGGACCTCCTCATATCTCCCGCGGTGCCAAACAATTGCTGAAGGATACGTTCGGTGGAAATCGTTGATAAGTCGCCACTTTATATACCAGTGGCCTCCAATATCACCAGACTTGACGCCTTACAATTTCGGTATGGGGGTACAATAGGTCGCGTTTTTATTGGCCATGTTGAAGGCTTCTATCAGATGGCACGTTTTATAAATTTCAACTATTTAATTGTGACCATTTTGTCATCTATCGTCTGCAGGCGGTGTTTGAGAATGAAGGGCCCACATTGAGCAAGGATTGAGACCTAATACAAGAGAGAAGGCAGTTACCTCATGTGTTATATTTTGCAGCTCTTTGTTTTGGGTTATGGGAATAATAAATGCTGTCCTCACATCTTGACTCTTTTTTTTTTCTGTAAACAGTAATTTTTTTGTTTGGTCATTTGCCCACATTTTATATTATGTCGTGCAGACCAAAGTGTTATAACTTCTCGAATAACACTGGTATACACAATTTTACCCCTTATGTTTAGTTTTATCGCTTTTCGCTCATTAGAAGAAATAACATAAGGAATAATCTCTGTGTCCCCCCCCCCCCCCCCCCCAACTTTAGATATTTTGCGCAAAAAATAATACAAAATGATTTTACTACCACGTTTTTCAGCGCAAAAGGTCGATTTAAAAATGATTTTTTTTGAGGGGATACATTTTCAAAATTATGTACAGTATAATAAACAATGATAACATTTGACAAACCCATAGAAATATTTGGAATAAAGTACGACAAATATATTTTGTCACTCCCCTCTATATTTCCTTTTGGATCATGACAAAAATCCAGTTAAATAGTCAAGTGTCGACAATTAGCCAAGAAACTATACATTCCTTATAGCACGAAATCCTATTAGTAGTGCCATCATAATTTTTTGGTACTATATTAACAATTCAAAAATCGTGTATTGATATCAGTAGTTATTTTCAAACATTCAATTTATTTCACAAAACTCCATCTAAAATATAAATATTTTTTGCTACATGTTTTAATTTGCATATACCTATTTTACATATCTCAGATTGTATTTAAAAATCGTCAACTAATTCTTCTAACTTTTGGCGAAATGGTGTTTTATTAATTTATCATTTGATATTATTAGGGTTCTTTCCTGGTATTCAAAAAGGAAAAATACGTGTTGTTCAGTTATATTTTTCAATTTATCAAACAATTTGGCCGCTGAATCTCTGATTCTGGTAGAGCGCCATCTAGCGAATAAAGTTGTAACTAAAATCAATTTCGAATTTTTCATTATTTGCCATAAAAAATCCCATTGCATCCTGAACACAATGGTGTTTACCGCATTGCTCTAGCGCAAATATTCGCGGAGTTATCAATTTTTAAAGTTGTGCGGGACTTTTGGATCACCCTGTATATATTTAGGATTTTCCCTAATTTCAGAATGAGTGAAGAATCCTCTACCCCCCTATATATACATATTGCCAGGTGGAAGATAAGGCAAGAGAAACTTCAGCATGAAACAGCAATTTATTCAAGGGAAACGGAAATATATTTATTTACGGGGTTGCTAACCAGAATGAATGATTTAAAAAAAATTACGATCCTGATGGGATTCGAACCCACAATCTTTGGCTCCGGAGGCCAACGCCTTATCCATTAGGCCACAGGACCTACGAAATTTATTCAAGGAAAGAACAAACTATATATATATGTAATGCATGTAATGTATATATAAGCAAAAGTGGATAAACAATGAGGTAAGTTAACAGAGTAGCAAAATATAAACATAAAAATGATACTCTGTTAATAAAATAATAAATACTTTGCTACGACATATATATATATACAGTTGAATTTGGATAATTTCGAAGCCCAAGGGACCAAAAAAAAATTCGAATTATCCAAAAATATTTAAAAATGATGCTCTAAATATAATATTAATATTTATAAAATTATATTCCATTAGATGATATATTAAAACGTTAAAAACTTTAAAAGGAAACATTATAGAGAACACAAAAATGGTCATTTCAATTCTGACACAAAAATGTTTAAAACAAAGCAAACACAGAATACAATAGTTGAACCCACGCGTCAATGATCTTGGATATTTTTATATTTTGACCAGGGACTAGAATAGAAATAGTTGTTTTGTAAATTGCAATTCTTCGATGTGTCTCTGTCCTATTGAAGTCATTCCTTAGCCTAATATTTCAGAATGGACAAATATTTGGTGACAAAACATCTGACATGATGTGAATTTTTTGCCTCTTACTGACCGCAATATGCTCGGAAATATAAACTTTTTGTTTTAAATATTTTTTTCTACGTTTTAAAAAACCATATATGATAAAATAAAACAAGGTTTTTCTTTATTTTAAATAACGTTAATATCTCTCTCTCTTATAAATATACTAGCCGAATGACCCGGGCAACGCCCGTGTTTTACCCGATTGAATGTTTTATTCAAATACTATTTGTTACAATTATAATTTGGCGCCTTAAATAAATGCATATATTAGTAGAGTATATAGTATTATATCTGCATTTATCTAGATGTGACATATCGTCCCTACAACTGCAAACTATCGAATGTGAAAAATTCAATTTTGAAGGAGAGAGAAATGAAGAGACCATGTGGCCTACCCTCAGTAGAGGAAGGCCACATGGTCTCTTCATTTCTCTCTCCTTCAAAATTGAATTTTTCACATTCGATAGTTTGCAGTTGTAAGGACGATATATATCCCTAATGATAATAGTACTTACATATGTACATAATTATGTGTATATATATACACCTTAATAGTACAAAAGCTACATACCTATACTTTCGATATTTGCGGACCTATAATGAGGTATTTTTAACAATAGATTATTTAAGGAGCGACCCGCTCCACCACAATAGTTACAAAAACCAAAAAGCGAGAGGGGGGGCATGATGGGGAGGGCAAAGGTGGCGTGATCGTAGCCAACCAATAGGAGAGCGCCATTCCAAAAAAAAAGCAAACGGTGACAGAGATGAAGAATTATTAAGAACGCATGACGCTCGTAACTGTATTATAATATAATATATTTTTTTTAATGATATATAATTATATGTTTTGAAAATAGAGCAATCCATAGATAGATCTTTAATTAAAAAGGCATATTGGATCAAAATATAATTTATTTTACCAATATTTCAGCTGGCTGAACGCCAACCTTTATCAAGGCATTATAACATATTAAAGTGTATCAAGAACAAACTCATTTAAAACTTAATTCTGTTGACGTTATGTGGCGCTGAGTTTGTTATTGACACACATTAATATGTTATAACACCTTGATAAAGGTTGGTGTTCAGCCAACTGAAATATTGGTAAAATAAATGATATTTTGATCCAATATATGCCTTTTTAATTAAATAATTATATGTATAATATACAAGTAGACTTGTATACACGTAGTACAGGGCATGATAAACATGATGGGTAGTAGTTGACGATTGATTTTACTGTAAGTGCACCAGATGTGTTCTACACTTGTCTACATGTGTTCGAGTTTTTCACTTGCAAATGAGCCAGAGCCCTTGTTTGGTTACTTGCACTCGTTGGTGGGGTCGGACTTTTGCAAGAATCGGAGTTCATTGGAGCAAATTTTTATTCGGAACAAAGGGTCCAATATGGGATTTGATCCAGGGTCGTAACTGTCTTAAATCGACGGTGTATATCACACGTCATCAACAAACCCTCTGTTTGGGTAAACTACAGTAGAGATTGTATCTTTCCTCACACTGGGCTTATTTTTATTTTAGAATGCTAACTTTCAAGTGATAATTTCTCTTCAAAGGACTTAATAAAAGGACATCGACTATATCTTACAAGAAATATTTACAAATATAACAACAACAACAAAAACCTTTATTAAGACACTATTGTCTTACAAGGGGATAAAAGGTTATATATGTACATGAGTGAGGAGGAAAAGCAATTTAGATGGGAGGGGGAGGAATCAGTATTTACAAATACATACGTGTGGATATTTACAACTGTCATTTATAGGATATACCCTGAGAGAACATAAGTACAATGCGAGAATACATCGATTAAACATCACTTATACCATAGTTATCCCTTCAAAGTAGGTTGTGAGATATGTTCAATCTAGTCAGACGATATAGAATTATTTGGAAAAAAACACGATTTACAACTGTTCAAGGTTCAGACGACCACTAATCAGGTTTGCGCACTTTGTTCTTTGAGTGGGAAGACCTCGATGATTTGAGAACTGAACTTAATTAACAACATCGTTCACATCTCATGGAAGGAAGCGGCTAGGGAAGAACTTGTAGATATAGTTGATGTCTTTTTGTTAAGCCCGTTGAAGAGCGAATTTCTCTTCAAGGATAGCATTTTGAAATAAGAATAAACTCATTGTGATATTTTTGTATTTTCAAACGTTTTTCACAATATTATAATGATAATTGTTATCTGCTGAATTGTACTACACCGCCGCCACCTTGTAATTTGGAGAGAGAATAAACGTCATTTATTTACCTCTCAAAGTAATGTTTTGGATTGGAATGCGATTTGGAATAAATTTTTGTCATTAAATGTAAGTAAGGAATATTTGATCGAATTTGGAAGATAAAATATGAAAGTTTTCATCTCTCTATTTATAAAATAATGAATGTTTCAGACACAAAATATTTTTGATTTAAACACGAAATGTATCTGATGGTTGATCGATCGATCTTTACTGTATTGTGACAGGTCTTACAGCAAACTTTCATGTTAACGTCAACCTCGATATGTAAACTTATACAAATATAGAAATTTAAATATCTCATCACATCTTCAGGCACCAGTATATTAGCGAAGAAATAGTGACGTTCTTCTCAAAGGTAAACGACAGCCAACTTACCTCAGTACAAAGTTCCAGCGCCATATCAAGTATAATGGTTGCTCTGTCCCTGCATAACTTTACAAGTCGGTAAGTAGGAACTCCTCCACTACACGATGGTGATTGTGAGGATATTGTTGTAAGCCGGCAATGAGAATCTGACTGGTGTCTTAATAATGGCTTTGTGTGTATTATCAACTTATACTGGCAGATATTGATCTTGTAGGATATTTGAAACAGTTTCTATGCTATGTATGTGGATAAACAGATTGGTCTCACAGAGGACAATATTCTCTATTGGGTGGAGGACATGCAGTCTGTTCCATACAATAGTTTGTTGTTTTCTGCAGAATGACAGCTACCTTCTGAAGGATTCAACAAATGGACTCACTAAGGGTACAATGCCCGTGTAGGGTCTGCTAGTCCCCCCATCAGGTACCTCCCCAGGTGGCAGATTGTCTCCCAGAGTGGGTGGTACCGAGGAAATACCCGGGGTGGACTGTGGCAGGATTATCTTGGGCCACAGTATCAGCCCCAGAGTGATACAGGGTCTTTGGAGCGAATGTAAGTGTGGAGAGACCATGTGGCCAGCCACCCTCAGTAGAGAAAGACATTGAAGGAGGAGGAAGAAGGATACAAGGACTTCGTGTTCCTACTTTGTGCCGCTGTAACGTGACTGGAAAAGTAAATTAAGTAAATATACTAGCTGTTGTTGGGTTCTGTGCTGCCTGGGGTATAGGAGCTCTATCTATGCTTCCTTCCTGTGTCTCTCCTTTTTAGCCTGAAATTAAATAAATAAACGTTTAGTTAATGCTTATTCCGATAGATGGTGCAAGTTATCAGTAACGTTTAGTGGCAGGAGATGTTATAATTGCCATAATTATCCCAGACGGAAACTCTCCCCGAGGTAAAACAATGCAAATACTTGATGATGAAATATTCCCTAAAACTATGTTCACGGGGGAAAAATTCCCAAACGACTATAAATCATTCGCAGCAGCAGCAGATTATCGCAGTTTTTTATTCTCGGAATATTCAGACGATGATCCCTTCTTCTTTAAAACTGCCCATTACATGTTGGAAGTGAAATAATTTTTTTTAAATATCCACGATCAATATTTGGGTTACTTCAAACTATTCATTCCACATATTTCCCCTGTTGTTTACTCTGTCAATCAGCATATATGTAAATATGGGAGTTTCAAGATAATACAGACAGCGATGGTCAGCTTGTATTGTAAGTGCCCTACATATCTACCTGGTAGGAAAGTTCGATTTTGCTATTGCAAGATGTCAGACACCAATTTTTGTCACTTTACACGTCCATTTCTAGCATTTTATGTCCATTTCTGGCCATTTACGTCCATATTTGGCCTTTTAGGTCCATTTGTAGCACTTCCATTTCTGGCACTTCGGGCTCATTTATTGCATTCTAAGTTCATTTATGGCTCTTCACGTCAATGTTTTTAGCATTTTACGTCCATTTATGGCTTATTGCGTCTATGTCTGATACTTTATTACATTTCTGGCACGTCATTTCTTTCCCTTTAACCATTGCGTAGCGGAGCTAGGCCGAATTATTGTCAGAGTGAAGGCAGACGTTCCTCGCGGCCAGTAGCACGCCACGTACGTTAATTACGAAAAGAGCCACGAGGAGGCGTAGCTGTCACCGACAGAAGGGAAACCTTGCTGCTTATTAATTAGATACGTGGGTAAATGTCTAATTGCTCGGTTAATTGCTTGTTTGGTTGCGGTGGCCAGTCGTCTGCTTGTCCGCAGCTGTCCAACATATCCTGGAATATGTCTTTATTGAACCCAACGTTTCAGCGAATTCCTTTATGGATATTCTTCATCTGGAAGATCATTCTACTTATGCATGTCATGCGTACGTGTCTTTATAATCGTATATCATCTCTATTTCTACAAATAGACAATCGCGCCATCTATGTTTGAGAATTGAAACAACTTGGTGCGCTGTTTATTTTCTATATATAAAGTTAAAATAACTTTCTACTGTCCTTATTGGGTGTAATGTGGAATATATTGTAAGAGCCTGGCTCATCAGTGGTGAACCCTCTCAGCGGTTTAATCCACCAATATTCTCTATTGGGCTGTTCTGTTTAGCCGTCAAATAACTTCTTAACAAAATTCAAATGTCTCTGAGCTATAAAGCCTCGCTAAATGTTTATTTCAGCCTGAGGAAGACAAAACATTTGGTCGAAATTTCCATCATATAAAATATATTTCCTGGTTAAATGTCTTCAATTTGAAGACTCTTTTTTAAATATATTTTTATTTGAAAAAGTACGTGAAATTATAAAATAAATTTTCACGCTATCAATTCCCTTTTTGTGTTTTCATTACAGAGGTGTGTGTTATAAGAAATTTACATTACTGTGTTATCATCATTCTCTGACCTAAAATACATTATTTGATCTGTTGTCTAAATCACATTGTCTGGGCTGTAAACCATGATGCATGCTCCGTCCAGATATAGTTCTGTAACCTGTGAAATATAATTCAGATTGGTGACACATATTGTAGGAGTGTATAGGGAACAAACACATACATAGACCCATATTTACACATTTTATTTATACTCGGAGACAAAAATTAAGTAAGTGGAAAGTCTTTGATATTGCCGGTCGTCTAATTTCTTTTTTTTTTTTTAAGAAACAGAGGCAATTTTTTTCACACTTGATTATCTCGTGTGTCTTCAATAAAGGTCACTGTGATATCTTTCAGGGTTATTATCTGAATCCCGATATATATGCTAAAAGGTACAACTTCCTTAAGTTTTGTCCATGAGTGTATACACACTTGGTTATCTCGTGTGTCTTCAATAATGGTCACTGTAATATCTTTCAGAGTTATTGTCTGAATCCCGATATACATGCTAAAAGGTACAACTTCCTTAAGTTTTGTCCATGAGTGTATACACACTTGGTTATCTCGTGTGTCTTCAATAAAGGTCACTGTAATATCTTTCAGAGTTATTGTCTCAATCCCGATATACATGCTAACAGGTAAAGCTTCCTTAAGTTTTGTCCATGAGTGTATATACATCGATTTAACAAAAATTCCTGACGTGATGGTAAAAAATGGAGGTCATTTTCGTAACCACCACACCAAACAATTCAGTTTAAATTTATTTGAATGCTTTTTTTTTTATAGCAGGCTTGTGTAATAATTCAATTTTAAAAAAAAAAAGGTGTTTAGCGTTTAAACTAATTTTGTGGTTCTCCGGTTTAGAGATCCTCGAATATCCCCGCCATTGGAGCGACGTGACCACCTTACTGGTGCTTTAGGGAGAAATCCATCCCGTCACGGCCTTTTCTCAAATAAACTCAAATAAAAAGAAAAAATCTGGAGTTTTATTTTTAAAAATAAACAAAATATTCGTTCAGGAAAATAGAGGGGGGAGAATATAGTCGGTAGTTAAAAAATGGAATCATATTTATCATTGATTGAAAAATGGCGTCGCCGGAGAAATGTCTGGCAGCAGATCCACGACACATGAAATATGTTCGGTCCTCCTTCTGCCAGGCCTGGGCGCCGCCGCTATCTCTGCCGTATTTTTATCCATCATTATATAACCCAAGCCAGGGGAAAATATCGCGGCTATCGGAAATGCAAGTATGTTTGAAATATCCATTTAACCTTTCAAAACTGGTATAAATACACCCATGGACAAAACTTAAGGAAGTTGTACCTTTTAGCATGTATATCAGGATTCAAACAATAACTCTGAAAGATATTACAGTGACCTTTATTGAACACACACGAGATAACCAAATGTGAACAAAATTTCCTCTGTCTTCTTCTTCTTCAAAAAAAAAAAACAGAAGACCGGCGATATCGAAGACTTTCCACTTATTTAAGTTTTGTCCATGAGTGTATATTTCATTTGTATTATGGTCAGGTGATAGAGTTTTCCTTTCGTTTTTAACATCGAAATATAGCTTTTCCTGTATTAATGTAGATATACAGCTGTTATTGTAATATCAATATTCAGTTATTTATTCTGTACGATGGATAAGCAGCATGTTCTGCTGTAAAAACGGCGATAGGGAAGATTCTTCAAATCTTCTCTCACCAGACTTCACCGATCTTTCGTTAAATGGGCAGAGATCTTATTCGGTATTGGTGAACTCCCATTGTGGGGAAGTTTACAGATTCCCATTGCATTGAACACTTCTAGTTTGAACAGAGCTTCTTTATCTCATCTCTGCACAGATCGAATAATTTGATGCAACACCAGTTTGGTCAAATTCGGAAAGCGCCCATCAATATACCTTGCTTTCGGAATATTGCCTTCATCAGTACCTAGGTATCTAGTTGTCATGTCTTCCAGAGTGAAAATAATGTCAAAGTGTAGTCGACATTTTGTATTTATTTCACAGATAAAACTTGATCTTTTCTAGTTCTGCGGCTGTCAGTGATCGAATAATACTTGAAGGCGTTTTAAAGCCGGCAACACTGCCACCTCGTTAAGCAGTCCGCTAAATGGTGGCAGCTCCACTTTGTAAATATTTGTATTCCTCCGCGTGTAATGACGCCCTTATTGATTAGTTGACGAGGACTTGTTTTTTAGCTCTTGTCTTTACCTCGCTTGTATGGATCCTCGGTCTTCTCTTAGCTCTCTTTGTGTATATATGCTGGGAGATAGAGGAATCTCTCCCTTTAAATTCATTAAAATACACACACAAAGTTTTATTAAGACCACCGGCCTTATATAGATTCACCACAAGAAGAAAGGAACTATAGATGGAGCTCCTATACTCCAGACAGCGCAGCACCCAACAACAGCCTCCAGGTCTGAAGCATGTCCAATGGCCACACGTTCCTTCGTGCATATGTCATGGTTAGCGTATCACTGAACAGGCGAGTGTGGAATCAGCCGCGTTCTAGTCTTTAAATGCATTAAAATAATGATAGATTCCTTTTTCCATACATGGATACCAACCCCTCGCAATCTTGTGTCATATACGAATATATATATATATTAAAAATAAAAAAGGCATATCCTGACCAGGAGCACATGTGCTTTTCAGAAGGCAGAGCGCCATCTGGTGGAAAAGAAATAAAGATGACGCTCTGCCTTCTGAAAAGCACATGTGCTCCTGGTCAGGATATGCCTTTTTTATTTTTTAATATCAACATTTGACCTTTTTTTCCTCTCTCTCTCTCTATTGTTTTTTTCATATAAATAAATATATATATATGTGTGTGTGTGTGTACCAAAGAGAGGCATCTCTCCCTTTAATTATGAACCAGAACGATGTACTGTTCAACACCCTGGTAAAACATTTTGTCATTGTTGTTAAAGAATGAGCCCACAACACCAGTTTTGGAAAATTACGAAAAAAAGCCAACAAGCTGTATACCATGGTTTCAGGCTATGGCCCTCATCAGTACAGGGACATAACATCCTACGAGAGGGGTTATAGAATCGGTCAAATTTACCAAACAGGTGTTTAAGCTGGTAAAGTCGCAATGGCTGATTTTCAGTCAAGATTACAACCTAGAGTTGCGGGAGAAGATATTCCTGTACCAAAGTACTGATGAAGGTCTAAGCCCGAAACCATGCTTGTTGGCTTTTGTCTGAATTTGTTAAAATTGGTGTCATTATTTATCATCACTAGTAAAGTATTTTACTAAGATAATGAACAGTGCATCTTTCAGATGGATAATTAAAGAGAGAGGTGTCTCTTTTGGTACATGAATATCATCTCTCACGCAATTTTATGTTGTATACAAGTGTATGCTACATTTCCGTGGGTCTGTTCTGACGGGATGGTGCTCTATCTGTTTATATAACAATTTTATCCACGAAAAACATTCATCTTTAAATTATTCATCGACACTTGAATCTATTAAAGTTTTATGGCCGATTTTGTAGCGAGAAATCATATTTACATATCTATAAATACATATATAACTTTAATTAAATATATTGGATCAAAATACCATTTCTTTTACCATTATAATAGCTTGAAAAAGGTTGGCGTTCAGCCAACTGAAATATTGGTAAAATAAATGATACTTTGATCCAATATATGCCTTTTTTTATTATAGATTTATTTATGGATTTCTCTATCTTAAAAAAATATATATACAACTATTTCGAAGATAAACCAAAACTGGGTTTACGTTGCTTTTCTTTGTAGGTTTTTCTTTGTTTGGATTTTAGGTGTAGTGTATATACATATATATATACGCTACACCTAAAATCTAACAATACTACATAGTATAAAGCGTAAAACTAGTCAGGGATATCCATCTGTTCCGCTAATATTCGATAAAAAAAAACTTCTCTTTTTTATACCTTATTATAGAATATTCAATCAGGTTCAATTTCGGAAATAAATAACCCCCTTTATAAAAAAGGGGGTTAAACTAGTTCAATTTTTAAACTACAGATGGCGTTGTAAATTAATTCTTTATTTAGAATTTGGATGAGTTTTTTTGACGCCACGTTATTTCCTGTATAGGAGAGAGTTTAAAAAATAATGTTTCACAGACTTAAAATAAATAAAAGATAAAAGCTGACCATTTTTTTAAAGTAGGGAAGGTTGTTGTGGCTGTAGGATATAAAAACTTCTATGAGATTTTAGTGACTTAGCAAATATTTTTATTGATTTTTTCCCTCGACAATAAATAAATCCATCTTGGATTGTCTTCTCTCCCCCACGTGAAGATTTTTATCGTTTGTATGGTTGTTTATATAACTTATATAATAATAAGTTTTTGTTTTGATTTTTTTTTATTTCAACAGTTTGCAACATTGTGCTGATTCTTTTTGAATTTTATTAATAGTTATCTATGAATATTTTACATAGAGGTTTTATTGGGTTTTGTATTAATATAGCCTATTTAAGATTGATAGAAACGATACGATAAATTATTTTTAAAGTTCCACAATCAGATAAATTCGAATTGTTGACTAATCATTTGGTATTTAAATACATATTCACTTAGTTATGGAGAAAGAGATGATCAAAAATGATCATTTATTGGAATATGAATTTTTTCAGATATTATATTTATACTTATTATATAAAATATTTTTATTCTCAACACCCCAACTCCTTTTACAGGTGCTCGCATTCAGAAGTACTTCCATGACAAATATTCTAATTTTATATATTTTTATAGGTTTATAAAGGCATAATTACATTCATGAAGAAAACTTAAAGAGGTTGTACTTTTTATCATGTATATCGGGATTCAGACAATAACTCTGAAATATATTACAGTGACCTTTATTGAAGACACAAAAGATAACCAAGCGTGAACAAAATTGACTCTGTTTACTTCATCCGGACCGCGGTTCGTGCATGGCACATGCCTGCATTACAGTTCAAGTTGTTTAGTTAGTTAAGTTGGGAGGATAGGTAACCACAGCGATGGTACTGAAATGCCAAATCCCAGAAAATGTCGAGAAAGAAGGACGTTTTTTATATAATGTACATTATGTGTAATCTTCCCTTCCAAACATCTATGCAAATATAGAGAGATTGTAAATAAATAGTCACCGCCTCTGCACCGCTGGGGAAGGCTGACCTTACACTTCCTTACAAGGGTATTCTACAGGACAGCTCTCCCATCGCGTCCTACAATTCTATAGGACAGCTCTCCCATCGCCCCACAATTCTATAGGACAGCTCTCCCATCGCGACTTACAATTCTACAGGACAGCTCTCCCATCGCCCCACAATTCTATAGGACAGCTCTCCCATCGCCCCACAATTATATAGGACAGCTCTCCCATCGCGTCCTACAATTCTATAGGACAGCTCTCCCATCGCCCCACAATTCTACAGGACAGCTCTCCCATCGCCCCACAATTCTATAGGACAGCTCTCCCATCGCCCCACAATTCTATAGGACAGCTCTTCCATCGCCCCACAATTCTATAGGACAGCTCTCCCATCGCGACTTACAATTCTACAGGACAGCTCTTCCATCGCGAGTTACAATTCTACAGGGCAGCTCTCCCATCGCCCCGCAATTCTATAGGACAGCTCTCCCATCGCGTCCAACAATTCTACAGGACAGCTCTCCCATCGCCCCGCAATTCTATAGGACAGCTCTCCCATCGCCCCAAAATTCTACAGGACATCTCCCATCATATCCTACAATACACTACATACAGTATATGCAACATTGGTGTGAAACGCTGAATATCCCAGGAATACGAAGAAACCTTTGTTCGGAATAGAAGCCATTAGTTGTCCAGACGGTAGCTCCGCCAAGTGAGCATGGAAGGAAGCATCGACCCAAGAATTCTTAAATGATTCCATCTCGTGCCCGAAATGTGTTGTAAATTTATGGAAATTCCCTCCATGTTCTCTCCCGCCGTATTTCCATTTTAAAACAAACTCGTGTTTTATAAACAAAATTACACTTAATATTTGACTTTATAAACTTTTATCTTCTTTACCCGAATTCTTTCACTTTGTTTTGTGTTTGAATTTATTAGGCATCTAATCTACATCATCATTATCTCTCTCTCTGCTCGCGAACTTTGCTTTATTAGACATTATTCCAGTGGTCAAATGTTGAATTTCTTTCCTATTCTCTCCGGAATTGTTATTTAATATTATTTTTATTATAATTTGTGGGAAAACTTTCTTTATTCCTCTTTTGTTTTATTTACACATCCATTTAAGAGTATATATTTAGTTATATAGAGTTATATATTTCTATATTATATTTGTGTACAATAGAATCAAATATATTTTTATAATTAAATGTTTTAATAAACAATCCCCCGAAATGTATACGTGTTTTAGCGCATCTCTGGATTTAAAAAAAAAAGATTTTTTAGACAAAATTATGGAATAAAATTTAATCATTTTAAGTTTAAATTTAATTCCGAAATTTGGTGCAAGCTATTCACAACGTCAAATTTGTGATCAAAAGATGCATTTTCCCTAGAAATATCCCATTTTAGGAAGAATCCCGCCAAAAAGGAAACTGAAATTAAATTATAATTTGATGACGTAAATGATTTATAAAATATTTCTGAAGCTAATAGACTCTATCTTTGAAACTTTATATTTTGCATTTGTTAAGTAAAATGACAGTTATTTTTAAAACACCTTATTAAATTTATTCATATATCTATAATATATTTCCACGTAGTTTAAAATCATTTTTCCATTAAAATAAACTATTTTTTGATGTTAAATTAAAAGTAAACATTAAAATATTTAATTTTATAAATAATATATTTTGTAAAATGAAAAGATAAGCAGACTTCTGGAGCGTACATGAGAGAGAATAATGGGTGTTAAAATAAGAAACATTAAAAATTTAAAAAAAGTTCCTTTAGAATTTAACATGGATCAATTCTACCAGCCATTGAAGAAATTTATCACTCTACATTATAAAATAATGATCTTATGGATATGGGCGCCATTTTGTCTAGGCCTAGGTAATCCCTAACACTTTCAGACATAAATCAATTTGTATGAATATATTTTAATAGAATATTTCTATTCATTTCTATTCATTTGTAAAATGCTTTAATTAATTTTTTGCTCTTCCTCTCAAATATAAATTTCTAAATTACACGAATGAACAGCGCTGTCTCTTTAATAAAAGGGATTTAATATAATATAGAAAATATAGAAAAATTCACAAATTATTATTTCTTTTTATAGCCACACACATGAATTATAGATTTAAAATATTTTTATATTAAAATTTCTAAAATACTAAATAACATAACATAATATTTTATCCTATTTTTCTCCGTGATTAGAAAAAGAATATTTTAAAGCAATTTAGGTAAAGTTATAATCTCTCTGGGACATATATTTAAATGACAAAACTTAATACATTTTTAATAACAGCAAATAGAAAGCTGTTATTAGTGTCCATCAAGTAGAGTTCGACATTTGGTGACTAAATACTCTCCAATTATATGTGTGCTATGATTATATTCAAATAGAGACATTATTCTAAAATGCAATCCACTTATATTTTATGTCATTAGAATTATGTTAAAGAAACTATATTTTTTAAAATAATTTTATAAAACTAAATATCTTAATATAAGTTGAAATTTTCAATATTAAAATTATTATTACTATTTCAATTTTTCATAATTTTAGTTCATTAAAAATAGAAATTGCACAGAATATTTTTCTAAATGGTGATTCCTTTTTTAGAATATTATCATCATCTATTTTTAATTTGTTAGTAAAGAAATTTCTTATGTTTATTAATTTGGATAATTTTGAATATATATTTATTTATTTTCAAAGTTGAAAATATATTTATATTTTAGAATTAAATATAAAATTTATTTTATATCGTATATATATATAAAGTTCTAAAATATTTTAAATTTTTCAATGTGAAAATTTATCAACGTACTTGTTTTGGTCGAAATTGGCCTTTATTCAAAATTTATACGTTTTATATGAAAATGTAAGTCCATCTTATAATTTATAAGGAAATAAAATAATACCTAAATTATTCAACACTTTTTTATTATTAAAATAGGTTTGCCGCTATTTCATATTTCTGTATTTTCCACAAAATTTATTATTAAGTGGTTTTGTGATCATTTATAATGAATATAAAATACGGGAAATAAAGATATGATTTCGCTTATATAATATTTTAAAAGAATTTTAAAATAAAAATGTCTAAAAAATAGAGTAATTAAAATAAAATTATTAAGATAAAAGCTAAATATATATATATGGTATAATTGCTAAAATATTTTTAATTCATAAAATATCGATTTGAAATGAAAATGTTGTTATTAAAGTAAAAACCTTATATATAAATGGCTATATATATTACATTTCAACAAACCCTTAATAAATATTCAAATTATACACTGAAATACAATTGTAATATAATGAATGCATTTTTTAACGTGAAAGATAGTTTTATAAAATTTATAATAATAAATCATAAATATGGAATATATATTTTATTCCTGATAGTAACTAAATAGATGATAAACTTTGGGTTTTTTCTACATCAATACACATCCTGGTTTAATATTGAATATTAGTATACATTTGATATCGATATGGGTTGGTTTTTTTTTCATTAATTTTACCGAATTTCTCATTTTTTGTCGACCGGCAATATTCGGTATTTCTAGATCATTTAAATTAGTGTTTCCGTGTCAACCAATCACAACCATGTTTAGTACGACGTCCTTGTGTACACACACACAAAGGCAACTAATTATTATAACAATGTTTATTTTCCTCTGAGAGCATCCTCAATAAATTAATCGACAATTTTATCGAAATGGCAAAACAAGTTTGAAGAATTAAAAGATGCTCTACAACGTTACGTTTCGTTATTTACTCGGCTAGCTGTTATCTTCCACAGGCCTCTACATCTTGCAATCAGAGAAGGTAGAAGAAGTTTATGTATAATATTGTTTTCTAACGCGATCAAAGTATTTGATAATATTTACTCCTTTTTAAATACAGTAGAACCTCCCTGTAAAATACACCTAGTTGCAGAGCCAAAGTGTCCTTTAGGGAGAGGCGTTTTCTTACCAGAGAGTTGCTAAATAGTAAAAATGGTATTTTTGGAAATGAAAACTGTCCTTTGTAGAGAGGTGTTCTCTAGCGCGAGTGTCCTCTTATGGAGGTTCTACTGTATATCTATTTGGTTGAGTTTAATCCCATGTTCCATGAAATGTTCCATCCCATTTACATAAATAAAGCCTATATAACCCATAGAAATAGAATGGATTGTTAGTTTGTTAAACATTAGTAGCTGGAGACCAGTGGACGAGGTTTCAGCTATCTCTAAAGTTAGCCAAGTGATCGACCCCGATCTTTTATTTTAACTCATATAAATCTGATTGGTCAATCGAGAGAAGAAAATGAAATATTTAGTGGTAATAAAGTCCCTCCTGGCGTGTGCAGTAATTCCCAACTCGGACGGTCTCTACACAACTTGAACGTGGATGGCTGTCTTGGATTCAAGCAAGATTCCAACGATGTCGGTATTCCACTTGTAGATACAGCTGTAGGCAAATTACGCGGGAACTTGGTGAGCAACCAGAACACTCTTTGCTCGAGTCCGCCTGCACAAGTCTCTGACAGCTTCTCTCTGAACTTTGACATGGCACAGCTCTAAATATTCTTAAAATATATAATTGTGCAAAATTCACAATATACCAATCAGAATAATTGCAATATGTTGCTTTATTGAGTTAAAATGGCAAGCTTTCTGGAGTAAACTCATTATCAGGTTAATTGTTTCCCCAATGCCTACAATATATATATATAGCTCTGCTGGACATTCAGACTACATCTACACAATAGCGAAAAGTAATTTAATACGTATCACACCAATGTTTTAAAAGTATATTTGGTTGCCACTCACTTCTATGTCTTCTCATGCTGGTTAAAAGTCAAATCTTTTTACAATTTATTTCAAAGAATTCTTTCCTTATATAATATCCATCTTTCTCTTTATAATTTATTTTAAAAAACTAAATGTGTTAATTATGCTTTGAAAAACAAATTATAATCATATCAATAAGCTTTATATATACTATCCTTTCATATACTTTTTCCAAAATAATATATACATTTATGAAACATATATAATACTGAAGAATTATATAAAAAGATTATAGCATTGTGCTTTGTTATGATGGCACAATGTAACAGTTGGTGACTCCATGTTGTCCGCTGGGTAGATGACGGTGGCCTTTCAAACATTGTTGAAGCAATCCGTCAAACATTAGACAGACAGACTTCCTATGTCCATAGTATTCCTTTGCAGTACACGTCGAGCTACAATATGCAAATCGACTCTGTCATCTTTCCACTTGGGAACACCTTTAGTGAAGAAACCTGTACGAACAAACGATTTCGTCAATTAGAGCCGGGGACATTTTTACCTGAAAGTACATTGATCTATCCAGTAGTTTGAAATCATATCAAACTGTAGGTACATATGTTTATAAATATAGTCTCCAAACATCTCTAAGGTGTTATGAATATAATGTTGTTGAAGAGATAGAGGATTGAAGGTGTCAAAATAGGAAAGATAGTTATTTACTTATCAAGTAAGTTTTTATTTTAAATTACTTGAAGCAAATTATACATTAAATATTTATATAGAATTTATAAAATGAATCCTATATTGGTGAATTAAAAAAAATCTATACATATTTACAACAATGTGACAAAGTATTCTAAATCTATGGTCAAAAATAAAAGAATAGTCAATGAAGAAAGTAAAATACATGTTTTTTAAAATAAAATATTTGCATTTTATATTATATAATACATATATTTTAAGTATAAGGGTCTGTCTTATAATAAGTGCAGATTTCCATTGCTAAATTTGGTGTAAATAACATCATTTTTCATTCCATCAAGTTGGTCAGCGATGGCCCAGTTTAGATATTCTGGAGACTGACCACTTGTAAACATGCCCGCTCAATGATTGTCAGAATATCTTTGTTTGTATACTGTACCGTCGGCACGGGAGGTGGTTTCATCATGTTGTTTTGTGGTAGCAATTTACTGAACACCTGTGATTGGTTAACTCTTCTATAGGCAGAGTTTACAGGAGCTGAAATGTGCTCTCTCTTTTAAAGGAGCAACATGAGCATATCTGGTTGAAACCATCATGGAGGTTTTGGAGATAGACCCGTAATTTCCTCCTGACTTGTCAAGGTACAACCTCGACGGCAGCCTTGAAGAGTCGATAAACCATTTAAAGCTTTGAGAAGCCACGTTGGTTAAATCCACGTGCCAAAACTTTTATGAACTTAATATTTATCTTCTAATAGCCTTACCAGTAAAAATTACTACTGCCATATTTTTAAAGGGAAAATAATTGCCGCATTAATATACAAGTTATTCTAGAAATCACACACATTTCTATATGTCTATTTCACAAGACGTAAACCAATTCTTTTTTGGGGTTTCGAAAGAAGCAGCACTCTCTGATAAAGGCATGTGCTGTGTACCGAAATTATCGACAAAATATTATTTTAGATTCAAAATACAGCCGTTGAAATTCTTTATATTGTAACATTTAGTGGTAGTGTGTGATGAGGACCGGGCATGACACACTTTTCTTTGTTCTCGGGACATGTCCGCCCAGGTATCACCATGTCTGACGCTAAGACGCCACCTAGCGTCCAGCTGTAAGTCTTCGAAATTGTTCTGGTTAACCGGACGCTAACTTCACCGGACTGTATTTGTACTCTGTAAATGGTGTTTTAAATATATTTGGAATAATTCTTAAAATATATATCTGTTATATTTATATAAAAAAAGAGAGATTTTTTTTATTTGTACCCAATATTTCGATGGGCGTCCATCCTTAACGATGTTTTGTTTTTGAGATTGCTACAATTTCCGTGGGGAGCCTCCCTACAAACTCTTTGTTCGGGGGGAAAAACGTCTTTTAGTAAATGGCCAATTTTATTGTTTTCTCCGGGAAAGCGGGTGAGGAGATTGCCGAACGAATTAAAATGAGATGATGAAGCGAGAATATTCATCGGAAACTGAGCCGTAAAAACTTGGAATCTATTAAAAGGGGTCGTAGAAAGGTGTTCAGTGTTGTATCACCATCTTCATGGTTCCGAATTGGCAGCGTTTTATTTCCAGATATTTTATGACACTCTCACAAATATGTCGAAGCCAACTAAGAATCAGGTCAATCGAAGTTTGAAGCGAGTGTGGCTCAAATCTAGAGTGGATGTTCAATCAGAATGGAATGTGTTGAATTCTAAGGGATAGGTTGGTCCTGACTGAAGTTTGCCATGTTGGGCTGTCAGGTTGACAGGGTGTTACACAACGGACGGTCACCTGGGTGAATCCTTGGCTGGCGATGTATTTATTCCGCAAAGTTTCCTAATCATACTTTTAATATTGTAAATTGTGGCCATTTTGAATAGATAGCTAGCTGGAATTTTATTATCTATAATATGGTTGGTGTGTTCTTTATATAATGGTTCTTCTTTATTGGTGCCCTCTCTCTCCACAGAGATCTAATTATTATAAATTAGTCTTTTATTAGATTATCTGGAAATTATTTATTTTTTAAAAATCCATTTGAATATATAAATACCATCTATATATAAATAGATGCCAAACAAGGCGTGCTGAATCTCAGTTGTTTGGTTTATTGATAGTCCTTCTTGTGTTTGTTGCTGAAAAGTCTGTATCTCCCACTCTTCAATTATCTTCCGCCGTTCTTTCGTTCCAATCATGTTTCTGGTCAAGAAATCTCTTTGTTGATTTTTGATCATTTCTCTCTCACCTCGTGTAGCGAGATTCTAAACGACATTGTTAAATGTGTCATTACAAAAATATATTTAAAAATGTATTTAAATAATTATGGTTAACTTAATGATGGCTGGACTAGCGGCGGTGGAGTGATCAGTGAGGTATACAAACAAATATTCCAACGTTCCCATGTGTATAGTGAGTAGATAGGAGGCATGTGTTTTAGCACAAATATTTCTTATTCCCTTCGAGACGTTATTTACAAATGTCTGTATTCCAATGTAGCCAATATTACAGTCGTGCAAATAGATAGCCTGTGCCAGCTGTCTAACCTAACAATGGTAACATCTTTGTTAGTGTTATGTTGTAATATCAGTAGTTTTCTTCAATAGCCTTCTTTATTTATACCTACTAGAAGTGGTAGGAACTTTCCGAGTGTTCCAGTTGTAGTACAGATGGTGAGAACAGGGGCTGCGACTTCTTGCTACTTCCAGTATCTACTTATGCAATTGTATGGAATTCGACAAGTTTCTGTTGGGACGGTACTTGCTGGGGCGGTATATTTGAGTTTGTTTGGACATGGATAAAAAATAAGGACTAACATTCGGCAAGTATAAACATTGTTGTTTAAAGAGAAGAGTTCATTCGTATTTAGCTACTTGATGTATATTTCGTATGACTAGTCAATATTATATTTAATTTTGAATATTGACCGGTCAAATATAATTATTTGATTTATCATCATCTCCTGATTTTTTATAGTTTTCTGGTTGGCGGTAAACAAATGACCGCGTTTTTCTTTTGTTATATTTTATATAATTAAGTTGTTTATTATTAACTGCTGTATTAAATGTAATACTGAAATAAATAATTTATTAATCCTAAGGAATGTTGTCTAAATGAATACAAGAATAGAAGCATAAAGGTGAGTTGGAATAATTTGCTTAAAGAACGACGAGGTAATTTTAAATACACAACAGTAAATTGGCGACGAGGATGGGATAGGAAATGTATTAGAGTTTTAAAACTGTTTTGGATGTTTCTCCACTTGTTGTCATACGAGCCACATCCGATGCAGGTGATATCACTAGTTGGCCTGGAAGATATCCAGGGCATTGAAGCCTTCTTCAGGTGGGGTCTCAAACAGTGACTTCTGCGCCTCATATCGTTGGGCGCGATAATCCCGGATAAGGTTATCTATATCAACCCGCTTACTCAGCATGTTGCTGAGCCCCCGGTACTGTGAGTAGGACTCTTGTCCCCCGATATCTTTCAACAGAGCTATGGCATAATATGCCAGATTAGGATAATTGGTTGATTTTACTATCCCAATATCACTCTTATATCCGTAAAACTTATTGGTCCCGACAGCCGCATAGGCACTCTTATACCGCCCCCATTCTGCATCGACTATTTTCTTTACTACATGCCACTTGAAATCGGGGAAGGATTGGATGGCTTCTTCTACAGCTTTAAACTGAGTCATCCCACGCCAGGATGCCTGGCTCAGTGTTACACGGAGTCTGATTGCCATAGACCCACAACACTGCTCCCACCGTTCGAAAAACTCTGCGGCAGCTACATCCGTGAAGTAAGAGCCGTAACGGCTCCAGAACTGCTGGCCTATAATCGGGTTGATCATCACCCTCACACCGAGATCAGCAGACATACCAGCCTGGACCTTAATCATAAAACTGCCGGGTAAATTACCTTGGCGGCAGTACGAGCATACGGCGGTCGTAAAAATGCTCATGAACTCCTCGTGCTGCACAGGAGTTTGATGCAGATCATACCATTCTAATAAGGCTATAGCACCGGCCTGATCAAAGTCAGCCATGTCCAAACCTACAGGCCAATTTTTACCGGGGAATGCCTCCGTCATGGCCGTTTGGACCTCAGCATATTGAGGCTTGTAATATAACTTCATACCTGCAATAAGGGCTTGGGTGGCAGATGCATCATCCATGAGCATTGAGTCGGGGAGATTCACGCAGAGCGCCTCACCCATAATATAAAGCTCCTTAGTACTGGCCTCCAGACCAGTAGCCATACCCAAACTCTGGGCGGCAATTAGAATTGCTATGTTCTTATTTGTGTTGAGTACAGGCCAAGCGTTGCCTCGAATAAGGCGCGGCAATGCATACTTCACTCGTTGCTGGGGTGGTATTACAGCGGCCTGGAAGTTAGCCTCCCGCAATAATGCAGCTGTCATGGGCCTTTGATTTTCACGTTGATTCATGATATTATTTAATGTATGGTATCCTCAGTGGGAACTGTAGTTCAAGAGAGTCGCTGTAAAAGAAGAATTTGGAGTGCGTACTTCAGAGAATCCAAGAGGCCGGGTTAAAGCTGAGAAAAGATAAATGCTCATTTCTGGCACCATCACTAGAGTATCTAGGTCATAAAATTGCAAAGGAAGGTCTCCAACCATTGCCCTCTAAAGTTGAAGCTATACAAGCCGCTCCAAGTCCAACCAACCTGACGGAGTTACGAGCATTCTTGGGTTTACTTACGTATTATTCAAGATTTATTCCTAACATGTCTTCCACTTTAGCACCATTATACAACTTGCTAAAAAAGGAACAGAAGTGGAAATGGGAAACCCCAGAAGAAAGAGCATTCAAGGACATTAAAGAAAAATTAGTCCATTCAACCTTGCTAGTACATTTCGATCCTCGAAAGAGACAAATTCTATCTTGTGATGCTTCCGGAGTAGGCATTGGTGCTGTGCTATCCCAAGTACAAGGGGACAATGATATACGTCCAGTGGCATTTGCATCTCGTACACTCACTCCAGCGGAGAAAAAGTACTCACAACTGGAGCGGGAGGCCTTGGGAATTGTATTTGGAGTAACAAGGTTTCGCAACTACTTGTTAGGAAATAGTTTTACTCTTCGCACAGATCACAAGCCGTTGGTAACCCTGTTTTCATAGAATAAGGGGATTCCAACTATTGCGGCAAACCGAATTCAAAGATGGGCCATCATTTTATCTGCTTATCAGTACAAGATTGAGTACATCAAGGGTACCTCCAATACAGAAGCTGATGTCTTAAGCCGACTTCCCATGTTCACTCCTGAACCAGATTCAAAGGAACCGGATTCAGAACCTGTGGAAATGGTATTATTGATGGACGCCTTAGACAGTTCACCAGTTACATCTGATGATATTCGGGCAAGCTTACCAGGAGATCCTGCTTTAAGACAAGCCTTGGATCATACTCTTCAAGGTTGGAGTGAAGAAACACCAAAGGAAATGGAACTCATGCCTTACTGGAGCCGTAGATGTGAGCTGGGAGCCTGTGAGGGTCTGTTGTTCTGGGGAAATCGTGTCATCATTCCTACAAATTTAAGAGCCAAAATGTTGGATGAATTACATAATAGTCATCAAGGCATTGTTGGTTTAAAAAGTGTCGCCCGAACTTTGTTTTGGTGGCCTGGTTTGGACAAGGATATTGAAGAGACCGTTAGACGGTGTAACTGCTGCCAAAGCCATGCCTGCATGCCACCCCGAACTACACCAGTCAATTGGCCGCCCACCAACCAACCCTGGGATAGAGTTCATATTGATCATCTGGGGCCATTTGAACAAAACCTGTACCTGATTGTAGTGGACGCTTGTACCAAGTGGATAGAAGCCATTCCTGTTCCTAACACTTCCACCAGAGAAACCATCGAACAACTACGCTGTCTATTTGCCAGGTTTGGCATTCCAAGAACACTAGTATCTGATAATGGTACCGGGTTCACTTCCGAAGAATTCAGACAGTTCATGACCAGAAATGGTATCCGTCACCTACGGACTGCACCCTTCCACCCAAGTTCCAATGGCTTAGCTGAACGTGCCGTGCAAACCATTAAAACTGGTCTTAAGAAAGTACAACAGGGAAGCATATCTCAACGCCTAGCTGAGATACTTTTGGGGTATAGAAGGACCCCCATAGCCAGCATCGGAAAGTCTCCTTCCGAAATGATGTTTGGCCGGAACATTCGGAGTCGCTTGGATTTGATTTTACCAAATCCTGGAAAATCAGAGGAACCAGGTTTTAAGGTAGGAGAGTCGGTTTGGTATCGAACCTACAAATCAGAGCCAAAATGGGACCAAGCGAGCATCCAAAACACTACGGGAAACCGTCTAGTGACTTTACAAACAGCCAGAGGACAAGCTAGAAGGCATTGGGACCAAGTGCGGAGATCTCACATTCCTGACAAGAGAGGTGAAGCTACCGAAGACAACGCCGGAGACTCCGAGCCTGATCTCAACACCGAGTCAGAAGAACTGATTCCTCAACACCAGGAAGTGACATCGGAGCCGCAGTCGTCTACTGAACCAGCCCAGAGTCCCCGGACTAGTACACCACCGGATCCTAAATCCCCTCCAGTGATTCCCCTCCGGAGATCTAGTAGGATCCGAAGACCACCTACGAGATTGAACCTGTGAAGAGTTCCGCTCTTCCGAAGAGGAGAGGAAATGATGTATATTTCGTATGACTAGTCAATATTATATTTAATTTTGAATATTGACCGGTCAAATATAATTATTTGATTTATCATCATCTCCTGATTTTTTATAGTTTTCTGGTTGGCGGTAAACAAATGACCGCGTTTTTCTTTTGTTAGATTTTATATAATTAAGTTGTTTATTATTAACTGCTGTATTAAATGTAATACTGAAATAAATAATTTATTAATCCTAAGGAATGTTGTCTAAATGAATACAAGAATAGAAGCATAAAGGTGAGTTGGAATAATTTGCTTAAAGAACGACGAGGTAATTTTAAAACACAACACTACTCTTGGAGTAAAATAGAACATTCAGAGAGATAAAGTATGCTCCCATTAATATGAAATATTTCATTAGACTAAGGATTTATTTTCATAATATTGCCACGTGGAAAATTAGGGAAGACAAAAACTTCAGGAGGAAACAGCAATTTTTTTGAGGCAAGAACAAACTATGGATGGTAAACAAAAAAGATAAGCCACGAGGGAAATTTACAGAGTAGCAAAATATAAACATAAAAATGACCACTCTGTTAATAAAAATTAATAAAATTAATAAATACTTTGTTACAATATTCTCTGCCATTAGTGAAATCCCATCGTGTGGTTTGGTAAATTCTACGTACTGCTGTACCTCCAGATTGGGTCATACAAAACTGAAAAATGTCCCTTTATCCTCCAAATTCTAATATGGGATCTATAAATAGAAACCCGAGGCCGTATGGAATCAATTTGAAGTCTTTATGGAGAGAGGTAGTTCAATAAACATGCACTTGAAGGAATCTTTGGAAGTCGTCTTATTGGGGAAACTTTTATTGAGATTTGTGGAACTGTTCGAAATATTGAGGACCATTCGAGAGTCTTTAGCTCGCATTAATAAATATCTACGTGTTAGAAACATGTTTTATTAACCGGTGTATTAGGGATCAAAGGGTTGTCCGATATGTCGATTGGCCTTCAAGGATTCGTGTCATTCTAAACAAAAGGACACTCTTGGAAAATGTTTTAATTTGATATTTAAACATAATTAATTGCAATTTATTTCAATTACATGTGATTTTGTTTGAAGCGATCTCTACAAGTGTTGCACAATCCTATGTTGGTGTCCGCCAATATAGCTGTGGGTTTCTCCACCAACCGGCGTGGAAGAATGTTTTCAGACAAGTCCATGAAAATGTGCGTCACGTTGCTGAGACATTGATTACCCGCGAGTTTCATTAAATTCAGAGATTAATTGGGACAACTTTTTGTTATTTATAAATGTTTATTCAGAATTCCATCCATCTAGACACAGCCTTTTAGATTTGATTTTGATTCCTCTATAGAGTAGAGTTTTGTTTCTTCCCACTCGGCCTTGTGATATATATATACTCATGTTCGCTAGATCCCGTCCTTGCTCTTATATTCTCTTCTCTCCAGTATCTTGAAATCCCCTGTGGAATTCCACTTTCTTTGGAAGCTATTTGTTGACTCGTTTTATTACTTCTTTTGTATGTAGGTGAGGTTTTTATATGTGACAATTTTTACATATATATAGGAGTGCAGCAGCCGGTAGATGGACCTTGTTAAAACCTTCCCTTCTTGAGACGCAAGGGCAGACTTCTATCTATAAAATATTTGTGTGGAGGCAAAGCTATCGTAGAATCTGTCTAAGCAAAGTCAGTATTACAGGGGAACTTATTCTATAAATTAACCACTTATACCATAATTGAATCACCCCTGAAGGGTTTGATTTTCATTTTAAAGGGAACTTATGTTGATTAAAGAACAAAGACAACGAGAGAAATGTAATATGTTTATATATATCAGTGTGTAAAGGGTAGTCTCTTTACGGGGATAATTCTAATAGCGTAACAAAGTGTGTTTGTCCTGTTGTCACAAATTCTACACCTTAATCTATTTTCGATGTTAACGGCCTCTTTTAACTACTTCCCAAGCCTCCAAAAAATGTTCTCCTCCGAAATCCTTTTACTCTTGATAAGGAAAGTACATTCTGTTCGTAAAATGTTCACAAATTAACTTCGCGAACTTGGCACCTGCAGTTTTTGATGGCCCACCCATTGTGTGTTTGAATCTCTGAGTTGGTGGTGGAGGAGATTCCAACTTGGGAGGGACAAGCCCAGCGATGTCATCATCTTCTTATATAGTGAGAGTATGGAGTTATTTTAGAAGTTGGTTTTTTACCAAAGGTAGTCTATAAACCAAATAAAAACTCGCTGGTCAGTTACATAATGAATATGTTATATCAACTACACATTACAGTATTTGCCCGTCGACAGAAATTTGAACTTATATAAATGTGCCGATGGAATATAAATCTTGTTACTCCGATCAAATTTACAGCATGAACGATCCCTAGAATACAAAGTGGTAAAAGCCTAATATCAATATCAATATTTGATGTTTTATTGCAATAAATTTGATTTCACAAACGTTTAAACAAATTACCAAAATTTAGCGCCACCTAAATATAAATTCAAAAAAATCCTGGAATCTAACCCACGATCTTATAGTTGAGAGAGTACTTCGTTGCTCAATGCAACCATTGAGTTATGAGACAAATTACACACACTGATTGGCGGATTGAGGTCACATGATAGCAGAGGACCAATCAACGAGCGATTAAAAGGACACCCTATAAACACACTGAGACATAGATTTCTCTCCAATCACCACGTGTTTTGCAAAGCCAAATATTCATTCTGCCGTTATAAAACTGAGCTATCCTAATAAAGTCAGTGGTCAACTTCCAGATAAATTCATTACCCAAAACTTAGTCATTTTGATTGATATATTTAGTCCAATATCTTGTGTTTAAAATAACGTATTCCTTCTCACAAACATTTGTACCAAACAAAGATATAACAATAGTTATTTATTCCCCCTCTGTGTGTGAATAGAATTTATTTTAAAATAAAATTTACCACAGAAATGTTTCACGTCTAATTTATACAAAGCATAAAGATATAAATACCATTTTTACCTTCTAGGCAATCTCATATTTGTTGTTCTTTGAATATATTGTTGATATTTGATATGTTCCAAGGAAGCGAGAGTTAATACTAAACTACTCAAAATATATTACCCATGAAATTGTGTAAATGTTATATTTTACCAATAAATGTATCCATTAGCTCTCTCTGGTTGGTGTTTATTATATTTGACCACAATATTTCACCACATAAATATTTCTCAATATATTCATATTGAATGTGTATGATGTAGTGTTATATATAATGTATTGATCTGTGCATGCAATATTCCCAACATATATCTGATTGGTAAACTCGCCTCCACAGTTTCTCACTTGTCGCAAACTCCGTGGAATTCAGTGATTTATTTAGAGCGCATTTGTCATGATTTAACTTGGCTCTAGCTGACCCTACCATGTACGCTGCCCCACACTCCTCCACGCAGCGAACAAGTCTCTCCCCACCCCTATCCGCAAACTTCCGTATGTGCTCTCTTCGCGCGACTGGCATATTCCTCTTAACCACTAATATAGCGTCCTAACACTATATAGCGAATATAGATATGCATTTTAAGTTGTTAGGCCTTTCTGTGTGGAGTCCAAGAAATCCACACAAGATATTTGTTTTAAAATACCTAAACTTGAAAGAGAGGTAGCGTAAATTTCTTTCAAAGAGAATTTAAAGAGAGAATGTGATGTTCAACCGACAGGAAGAATGGAGGAGCGACATATTGTCAGACAGGGTGACACCACATATTGCAGGTGATCCTGTTTAAATTTCTCCACACCCCGCTCGCGTCCTGATCATTTCTAATAGAGTTGTAGAATACAACCTGTGTGTGAGCAACATTTCAAAAATTATTGTTTCATAGATCAACCGAAAACATAAACGTCTGTCTTTGTAATTAGGAGAATCACGATAGAATGAATTAAATGTGAATATAGAGCTATAACCACACAGGTTGTATTCTACAACTCTATTAGAAATGATCAGGACGCGAGCGGGGTGTGGAGAAATTTAAACAGGATCACCTGCAATATGTGGTGTCACCCTGTCTGACAATATGTCGCTCCTCCATTCTTCCTGTCGGTTGAACATCACGTTCTCGCTTTAAATTCTCTTTGAAAGAAATTTACGCTACCTCTCTTTCAAGTTTAGGTATTTTAAAACAAATATCTTGTGTGGATTTCTTGGACTCCACACAGAAAGGCCTAACAATTAAATGTGAATATAGAGCTATAACAGCTATAACATTTTTATTCGAAATTCCAAAATCTAGTTTGTCAAAAATGTCGGGAAACCACTGCGGTACAACATCCGATGACTGAAACACAGCGGGCGGGCGGAGCCTGCTGCCTAACGAGGTCGCCCGAGGAACGAAAAAAAAAAGAGGACGCCACCGCCGCCGAGATATTAAAATTTCATGATTCCTTTTTAATGAACCCTAAATGACTTGTGGGATGAGGGATTATAAAAGTTAATCAACTTCTTTTTGAAAAAAACGGGCAAGTTTAAATTCGGGAGGAAGCAAATTGCTAAGCCATTTGTTGCTTTGGGATGGATTAGTTCCGATAGGCATTTGACAATAATGGGGCCGGGTGTTTCTAACACATTAATTAACCTGGTAACATGTGTGTAATTTTTATGTTATATTTGTGTTATTATATAAATTATATTGATATAATCTTAGACCCTCTAGATCCCTGAGACAAATATTTTAAACGATGTTATAGCACATTCACCAGCCTTTCTGGAGGATTCACACGATGTAATTGTTTCAAGACTTTGCTGTTGTTTTTTTTTTTTTTTCAAAGATAGAGAGAGATCTGTCTTTTTTGGAAACTGAATACCAACCCCCCTCAAAGCTCACAACATTATATTTATATATATATGTTTCAAGGTAAAATTGTGAAAGGCGTTTAAAAACAACAAATCTTTCTCACATTGAGTTTTATTTATTTTAAAATGTTCAACAGGCATTATTAGAAGACATCGACTGCATGTAACAGCCTAATTGAAGGATGTCTTAATGCTAAACTCTTGTGTCTGAATCAATGTTTGTAGCTAAAAGTAAAACTATGTTTGTTTTTAACTCACTAAGAAATAGGTCAATTGAAGAGACTATTGTGAGACATATTGTAGAGCAGAGTTTTTGGTTATTTGGGTGAACGCGGCTGGTTGTTTTTTAACAAATACTTTACTGGGGATTAAGGAACAACTCCCCAAGTTAAACTTATGCTTACGTATATACAAATATTTTATTATTATTATAACACCGGACATGAAGCACAGGGCTGCGACAACCAAAGAAGAGTTCCAGGAGAACGACCTAGAGCAGATGACAGGAGACTTGACAGACAAGAATGGATCAAGGCCAGGGGACCAAGGAGCCACCAGGAGAGGTCATAGAAAAGACTGCAGGACATCAGGGGACACAGCACTTAGCAGGAGTCAAGATAGCAAATGTAAATATCTTTGTTTTCTTTTACTTTTATTAATTCTATGTTGGGAATAATAACATGTAAATAGACTGACCATTCGTTATTTAAAAAATAAACATTTACCCTTTTGGAAATTGATTTATTATTATAATTGTTACTATTATTATTATAAGGAAGAGAAGTGTTTTAATGAAGACATCCGAAGAGCGCTCAAAATTTTCCGCGCAAGCTAGCTACCTGAGCTAAGGAGATAAATAGACATCTTGTCCTTCTTCCCGCTCTGTCGAATCATCGTCATCCAGCCAATCAACATTTCGTACCCCCAACAACAACGACGACAAAAAAGCTAATCAAGCGATGTGGGCAAGAGAACAGATAATTTAATTTTACAAATTATTCACGTTAACTAATGAATAAAACAAATAAAATTATCTTTTTTATTTCAACTTGTAGAAAAATTCTCGAGTCTGTAATTTCTCAAGGAAGCTATTAGATTACGGCTGGTGTGTAAGGTGATGCTGATTGGTTCAGATTAAAATAACAACAACGCTGCCGAGAATCGGAAATGTAGAATTGCCGAGAGAAAAAAGCAGGAGTTAAGTGCGGGGTAGCATTATAATTTTTCACCGTAATGGAACCCACTAATTGGGTCGTTAAAAGTTAAGCTCCGGTCCTTGATTAAAATTCTATAAGTGCGCTTCGGTTTTTTTTATCTTTCCCGCTTCCAAAAACCTGCGGAATAAATCTCATTGTTTTGTCTTGTGCAACTGTTGATTGGACGGTCGCCACTCCAGCCATTGGTGAGTCCGACAGAACCATTCCTTGCTGCCTCACGCCGGTGTAGAATTTTCTCACATTTTGTAACTACTCGTATTTATTATCAGTAATTTTTGTCATTTGATGAGCCCTACTCATCCCAAGCAGACACCATCTCAAGTTCTACAAGGCTTGATACCTTGATATGATTGGAAGGATAAGAAAGAAGAAGCTGGAGATGAAGAAAGTAGGGATAAGAAAGAAAAAGATCAGTAATTTTCTCAAATTTTATTTTGAAAACCAATGAAAGTGTTTTTTTTTCTTATATCCGCCCCCGTACACATTCAGCCAACAATCTATAAAACCAGCGCGAGGTTGGTTCACCTGAGACTACGAATTAGAATAGATCGGATCCACAATTTAGAGAGCTGAGTGCCGGAAGTGGATTGTTATTAAGATTCTCTCTTCAACAGGTTTTACATTCCGAGCTTATTCAATGCCGACGTATGTAAATAGAGGTCCACCAACAGACGCTGAGAATAAACCTCCAGTTTTACCACCGTACAGCTAATGTCGTCATTGTTTGTAGGACTTTATTATTTTTCTCTCTAAAATGTCAAACTCCTTTTGATTTCCCCAACTTTTTTTGATATTTTACATTGTAGCGAAGTATTTTATGTTAGTTTTGATATATTTGTATATATTTTGATCCTCTGTAAGATTGCCTCTCTGGTATTTTGTCAATTTATTGGAGATTTTTTGTATTTTCTCCTTCCGAGATTTGTGAATGTTTTAAAAGAAACTTATCCCCGGAGGCGCCTGATTTTTCAGGCTAAAATATTAATTTGCCATAAATGCCGTGTCATCCTGAAGTTGCCTAATTTTCTAAGTGACAATTCCTGATCTAGAACATTGCCTCAGAATTTGAAGGTTTTCCCCTCTCTGTCTAACTTTAGTTTTCAACCCTGCATCAACACGAGTTCTCCCTATAATACTACCGGCTTTAAACCGGCTGTTTTGTAACTATTCCTTATTGCCAATTAGTTCAAACTTGGGTGTGTGGGTGTTATAGACCTATACGAATTCCCAGCTTACTTTTCCTATCAACTTCTTGAAACCTATTGAACACGACAAATGGCGACATGTTTCCGTAGCATTTCCATTTATATAAACTCACGGACAAAACTTAAGGAAGTGGAAAGTCTTTGATGTCGCCGGTCGTCTATTCTTTTTTTTTTGATGGAGACAGAGTAAATTTTGTTCACACTTGTTTATCTCGTGTGTCATCAATAAAGGTCACTGTAATATATTTCAGAGTTATTGTCTGAATCCCGATATATATTTTAAAAGGTACAACTTCCTTAAGTGAGTGTATGAGTGTATTCTTTATTTTGAGTACACTTCCTTTGAGTGTATTCTTCTGTAAACACAACACCGCTCATTCAAGGAAATATGTGGAGGACCAAAGTGTTATAGAAGCGCCTAGATATAAAAGGTTTAATATCATCCCTCCCGTGAATAGAGGTTGTCGCCAATATTCCATGTTGTTGGTTTAGCAAACATGGGTATTCAGAAAGTCTCTCTGAAGTTGTTTGCTCTCTTAAATTGGCAGCATCGATGTTGTTCCATGCAGATTCCTTCTGCGGCTTGCTGGGACCTTTGAACTCTTACCGTTAGTTCAGTGTTTGGATCGTTGTAATGAAGTCCTTACAGCTAGACGATCAAATATTGATTGTTAGGTTTAACAAGAACAATATTTGTTATTTGTATCTCTTTCAGACTCCAAACTATTCAATTATTCCAATTTAGAGTGATATCAATACCATTTGTATTAAAGCAATATTCGTTTTTATTTAATGTTGAGTCAACATACTATACCCCACTCAATTGCCGACATTTCGGTTGGCTGAAGCCGGCATACATAGTTTTATGTTTACTTCTTGAAATTTTCTCGTATAGCACATCTGCCTTATCTATACCAAACTATATTAGATGGGCCACTTTTGGTACATATAATTTGTGTGTGTAAATTAGAACGATAGTAAATATCTCAAATAGTATAATATAATAAGCATATATCTACTTTTCTCTACTTCTCATAACACCGAGAGTAAACCTCGTGGATTAGCTCACCGACTCTTGTCGCTTCTACCTCTGGTTTCCCCTCGACTGACACGTTGAACTGGTTTCTTCTTTGAATTGTCCGAGATGGAGCGGCACATGTACGGCGAGGATAGGTACCATTGGCTGATATTTGCGACAAAAACGGCACTGGGAGGTTGTGACAGTTGTGGGCGGTGTTAGGAAACCTCCGCATTCTCCGCAGTGGCATCCTTGGTAGCCATGACTCTGAGGACCGCTGCCAGCATCCAGAGTTGTTCCAAACCCCGGCCCAACGGGCGGGTGATGAATGCTGACATATCGCCCCGCTATTTGTTTCGCCCAATTCAATTTAAAAATTGTCCAATCAGGGAGGGAGCAGCAGCTTGGATTGTGGCGGACATTGATCATTTCTTGACTCGGCCATTTGGTGTGATGGCCACATATTGCCCCACAACAGCTTATTTCCTGCCACAACCCTCTCTTTTATCAAATGCTACAAGAAGGTGGGTTAATTTTTATCATTTATTTTGTATTGGCTCAAATATTTACCAATATATGCGCATTTTGAAACATATTTTAACGCTTTTTTTAAATAAAGAAATAAAATTATTTCTACAGCCCCCCTCTTATCCTGAGATTTTAATCATCATTTACATAAATAGAAGGCGCAAAGTTAATAAGAATATTTTAAACTGTGTTTTTATTTTGTAAGAGAGAACCACACAGCAGTGAACAGTTGTTGTACCTGTTGATGAATACCGACATTATTCCAATCGAAATATAGGTAAATATCAATGTGCTATTTTTACCCAATATGTTTATAGACATCTAATTATTTTTGCCTCATTTTTACGAAATCGTGAATGCCAACTATATTTACCCCGAATGTTTATCATTTTATAAAGTCACTTTAAACACCAAGCCTCTCTCATACTTGTAAAATTTCTCTTTGGAGAACTCTTTTACGACTTTTGTCTTTATAGGCTGACTTTGACATCAGCTGGCTACACTTGATTTCAATCATCAACAGAATCTACTGAATGGTAGTTGGAAATATGTGGCTCATCAATGCCAACGTTCTCACCGGTGTCTCACCAGCTGAGTGACCCAGACTGGGAGTGTTTCTATAACAGCGATAGATTACTTAGCGTGTTATGAAACGATAGTTTGTTTTAAAATATCGGCATTTTGTGTCGAGGGAGCACGTCTGTCCAGCAGAGCGGCTGTATGCCAAATTACTCTGCCCCTATTTGTGTAAAATGATATGTAATAGCGCGACATCTATAGTCAAGAAAGGGAACTACTTCAGCACCATTGTTTACTTTACAAATAAACCGTGTTCTGCTGACCTTACTGCGATGCCAGGCTCATCACTTCCGCCCTACTGCGTTAGCCTGCATTGTAATGGGCTATTGTAGCCGGCACCTGTTTACGTATTTTCTCCTGTTTGGGTCCTAGAACCGGTTTACTGTGGTATCTATCTATTAATAGTAGATAACACATATTGAGAGACAATCTACTGCACTCAAGTATTCTACAGTTGAAACAGTGCTCAGCGACTACAATCTACTGCGCACAGAAGTTCTCAGAGATCGATGGAAAGAACTCACCATTTAACTTGGCGCCCAACTTTTCCGAACTTTGTTTTTAACTCCCGATATTAAAATTTGAATGGCTGGAGTCGGATTACACGGGCACTCTGTCCTGCCGGCTTTAATAACGGTCGTCCCTCGGGCTGTGCATCCGGGGCTCCACATATACACCGCACCATTGGGGGGTTACACATGTGTTGTCTTGAAACACACCGAGACTATACAGTTTGTAGCCACACTGGGGGTGGACAGACCAGAGCTGACACTACAGTTTGTAGCCACACTGGGGGTGGACAGACCAGAGCTGACACTACAGTTTGTAGCCACACTGGGGGTAGACAGACCAGAGCTGACACTACAGTTTGTAGCCACACTGGGGGTGGACAGACCAGAGCTGACACTACAGTTTGTAGCCACACTGGGGGTGGACAGACCAGAGCTGACACTACAGTTTGTAGCCACACTGGGGGTGGACAGACCAGAGCTGACACTACAGTTTGTAGCCACACTGGGGGTGGACAGACCAGAGCTGACACTACAGTTTGTAGCCACACTGGGGGTGGACAGACCAGAGCTGACACTACAGTTTGTAGCCACACTGGGGGTGGACAGACCAGAGCTGACACTACAGTTTGTAGCCACACTGGGGGTGGACAGACCAGAGCTGACACTACAGTTTGTAGCCACACTGGGGGTGGACAGACCAGAGCTGACACTACAGTTTGTAGCCACACTGGGGGTGGACAGACCAGAGCTGACACTACAGTTTGTAGCCACACTGGGGGTGGACAGACCAGATCTGACACTACAGTTTGTAGCCACACTGGGGGTGGACAGACCAGAGCTGACACTACAGTTTGTAGCCACACTGGGGGTGGACAGACCAGAGCTGACACTACAGTTTGTAGCCACACTGGGGGTGGACAGACCAGAGCTGACACTACAGTTTGTAGCCACACTGGGGGTGGACAGACCAGAGCTGACACTACAGTTTGTAGCCACACTGGGGGTGGACAGACCAGAGCTGACACTACAGTTTGTAGCCACACTGGGGGTGGACAGACCAGAGCTGACACTACAGTTTGTAGCCACACTGGGGGTGGACAGACCAGAGCTGACACTACAGTTTGTAGCCACACTGGGGGTGGACAGACCAGAGCTGACACTACAGTTTGTAGCCACACTGGGGGTGGACAGACCAGAGCTGACACTACAGTTTGTAGCCACACTGGGGGTGGACAGAACAGAGCTGACACTACAGTTTGTAGCCACACTGGGGGTGGACAGAACAGAGCTGACACTACAGTTTGTAGCCACACTGGGGGTGGACAGACCAGAGCTGACACTACAGTTTGTAGCCACACTGGGGGTGGACAGACCAGAGCTGACACTACAGTTTGTAGCCACACTGGGGGTGGACAGACCAGAGCTGACACTACAGTTTGTAGCCACACTGGGGGTGGACAGACCAGAGCTGACACTACAGTTTGTAGCCACACTGGGGGTGGACAGACCAGAGCTGACACTACAGTTTGTAGCCACACTGGGGGTGGACAGACCAGAGCTGACACTACAGTTTGTAGCCACACTGGGGGTGGACAGACCAGAGCTGACACTACAGTTTGTAGCCACACTGGGGGTGGACAGAACAGAGCTGACACTACAGTTTGTAGCCACACTGGGGGTGGACAGACCAGAGCTGACACTACAGTTTGTAGCCACACTGGGGGTGGACAGACCAGAGCTGACACTAGAGTTTGAAGCCTCCAAACAGCCCGAGGATGAGCAAATATTGACGGAGATAATAAGTTTAAGATCCGAGTGGAGCCAATTACCGTGTCAGGCAGTCATAATTCTGTTTGGCCACCGCCGTCTTTGTCTGCAAAAACTCCACCAACGAGATTAGCGCTGCTATGTCGCGCTGACACCGCCTGTCCCTGGGGCCGACCCCCAATCAAAATAAATATAGAATCCCTAACTTTGCACTGCGTGCGGCTTGTCTTAGATAACAATATGTTTGGTTCTACGGGGTAAATATTGATTGGACCTAAAGTGGGGTTTAAAACTCTTTCTACCTTAGTGTCATTCAATAGCCCTCGTTGATTGTTTGAGATACACTCTATGACAAAACTTAAGGAAGTTGTATATTTTAGCATGTATAACGGGATTGATACAACAACTCTGAAAGATATTACAGTGACCTTTATTGAAGACACACGAGATAACCAATATCTGTCTCCTTCAAAAACGTCCACCTAAGCTGGCGACAATCGAATGGCGAAGAGCTCCAAAGCTGTAAGGAGATAGTTGCTAAAGTATACGCGCATTAATTAAAGTATTTTCAACAAGTTTCTTCATTAAACCAAAGTGGCAAGTTATCAAACGTGAATTCACTCTAACAATAGCTATTGTAACTTTTTGCGAAACATTAGGCCTGGTGATGGCTTACGCTTGAATGTTTGGGTAAATAAAGAAATTTGGAGAGAATCCTCTTATTGCACAGTACTTGCATGCAACACCCTCCTACACCCCAGACACCGGATTTGATCTCAAAATACTGAGGACATATGTAGAGGCTAGTAAAGTTTTGTTCTAAACACCTCATTATAACTTCCCAGAACATCCCAGGCTAATTTACATATTCTGTTTAAATCTAAATAACGAGAAAAATATCGACAAATTTCTTTTTTTATTTAATAAATAGATACAATATATTTTGAAACCTCTCGATAATATTTTTCTCGTTATTTCAAATTAATCTATTTTTAGCGATTTTTTCCTTAAGCTCTGCAATGTCATTTAAAGAAACGAGATAGCCCTGTGTACACCGCTGTAAGTTAGGATGTCAACAAGGATGGTAGGACGGCGGGGGAGGCACGGTGGGGACATCGGAACGGTGACTCCACAGCGGTGGCTCCACGACACCGGCTTATGGACTGAAAGGTCTGGGAGGCCATCTGCTCCTAGGATGTCTCCACGGCACTGTGGAACATCGACCTCACAGGAATCCCAGATAACAATTTCTACTCTATGTTGCTTTAATCCAAGCAGTTAAACCTATGTGAGTACAAGAGTGAGGTTGTACTGTGATCATGTGGGTAAATAAAGACATCCCCTGACTGAAAATTTTAGTTTCACGATCTGAAGATGTCTTCAGTTAAACCTATGTTCACTTGATTCAAACACTGGCATATATTTTTTGTTTACGCGTATTGCTAAAATTTACCTATATATTTTTGTATATGTTTTTAACTTTTCAAAATACAATTTAAAACTTGTGAATAAGCCACATTTATATATCACTTAGCCATGCATATATTGATCTCCTTTTTACTTCTTTTCTCTTCGTTTTATTCTTTGGCCAGTTGAAGGAGAGATGTACTCTCGAAAGCTTACGTTTTGTTTGTAAATAAGAGAAATACGTCTCTTTATTAAATCAACTCAGCATAATTCCTCGGAGTGCTTGTTGTGTTTGCCGCAGTGGTGTCTGGTGGAGCCGTCCTCAGCCCGCACGGCCTCTAGCCACACACGACGGGGATGTTGTGAAATTAAATTGGAAAATTATATTTATAAAATATCGCTTTGTTGTATCTCTCCTACACTTCTTAAACAACACATTCTTATAAATGTGCATAAATGTTTTAAAAAGTAGGGACAAACACAACACATATAAACTCATGGACAACACTTAAGGAAGTTGTACCTTTCAGCATGTATATTGGGATTATAACTCTGAAAGATATTACAGTGACCTTTATTGAAGACATACGAGATAACCAAGTGTGAACAAACTTTCCTCTTCTCCTTCAAGAAAACAGACGCCCGGCGACATCAAAGACTTTCCACTTCCTGAAGTTATGTCCAAGAGTATATATTAATCAAAATTATAAAATTGATCGATAAATGACAATTGAAATTATAATTATAACTTTTGCTGGGGAAAAAATAGGTAAATAATTGCGCTAAATAAGAAAACATTTTTTGTCATATATACTCCTGTAGACGGGTTTATAAAACCTTGAGAGAATAAAGTAGGAATCCTCGGAGGCTGTTTTTTTATTATTAAATTATTGCATTAATGATATCACAGGCGAGAGGGAAAAAAATATATTAGGATTCAATTAAAATATATAAAGTATGAATTTGGAGTGTTTATAAGTAACTAACTAATTAATAAATAATAAAAAAACATACACTGGGGGTGGTCATATTAAGTCCGCTTTATGGACCCAATATCGGCTCGACGGTGGCGCTCGAGTGGCGAAATTGGGAACTAAAATTGACTTAATTTTTTTTTTTTACCTCCCTCTTAAATTAGGGCCACGTGTATAAGAAGAGAGAGTTGATAACAATAAATAATAATTATAAAAGTGACGTCACACTCGAATTTTCCTTTAAAGAGGAATGAAAATACGTTTCTAATTTTAGTTCCAACTTCTGCCACGTGAGCGCCACCGTCGAGCTGATTTCTAGTCCATAAAGCTAACTTTATGGAATCGTCTTTTGATTTGTTATAAATTCAATAAACTACAGCTACATATGTGGAAATATACTTTTTATATCGGAGTTTTATAAATTTCTAAATATAATTAGACATTTAAAGACATTTATTACCCACATACATATAAAACAAGTAATTTCTCACTGTATGAATGTTGACTCATTTTTTTTTTTAAAAATATAAGATAGTAGTTCCTCATTTCCTTTTTGTAACTTAAAGTTGTGATTTATATACATACACTCACAGGGACAAAACTTAGGGCATGGAGGAAAGTCTTTGATATCGCCGGTCGTCTTCTTTTTTTTTTTTTTTTTTTTTAAGGAGACAGAGTCAATTTCGTTCGCACTTGGTTATCTCGTGTGTCTTCAATAAAGGTCACTGTATATCAAATATATTTTTGAGTTATTGTCTGAATCCCGATATACCTGCTAAAAGGTACAACTTCCTCAAGTTTTGTCAAAATAAAAACAATAATAAAATAATATTATAATAATAAAACATTTGGGAAAGAAATTATTTCATTTAAGTCAACTTTATGGGCCAACTATCACTCGACGGTGGCGCTCGAGTGGCAGAATTTGGAACTAAAGTTGACTTATTTTTTTACCTCCCATTTAAAGTGGGGCCACGTGTACGAGTTTGATAATAATTGTAAAAGTAACGTAACACTCCAATATTCTTTTGAAAAAGGCGTAAAAAAAATACCACGCCATTTTAGTTCCAATTTCTGCCACGCGAGCGCCACCGTCGAGCTTATTTCTAGGCCATAAAGCTGACTTTATGGAATCGTCTTTTGATTTCTATTTTTACTTCAATAAAACACTTCAGAGGAACTTCCATATGTGGAAATCTCCTTTTATATCGAAGTTATATTAAATTCCTAGAGGATCAATCTACTTTTCAAAACATTTCTACATAGAAAAAAATATTCCGCATCATTTTTTTTTTTCAAAACAAGTAATTTTCCACGTTGTGAATGTTGACGAATTATTTAAAATACATATTTTATAATAAATTAATCCCTTATTCCCATTTAGTACGATTTAAAAAAATAATAAAGCAGCTTCCTATTGTCTTTAGCGCATAGAAAAATAAATATTGGGAGAGCTTGGCTCATCAGTGATGAACCCTCCCCGCGGTTTCGCCAGTTTAATCTAACAGACAACTCTATATTGTATTGGGCTGTTCTACTTATTTATCAGAGGCGCTCTATTTTTCTCTTCAGAGAAATATTGTTTCATCACAGTAGGAAGTTGTTTTATTTGAAACCGCGCTAAATAGTTTCATTCCTATCTAAACTTAAGGAAGTGGAAAATCTTTGATATCGTCGGTCGTCTGTTTTATTATTATTATTATTTGAAGAAGACAGTGGCAATTTTGTTCACACTTGGTTATCTCGTGTGTCTTCAATAAAGGTCACTGTAATATCTTTCAGAGTTATTGTCTGAATCTCGATTTACATGCTAAAAGGTACAACTTCCTTAAGTTTTGTTCATAAGTGTATATAATTTGAAACTCAAAAAAATAAATAGTTAGTCTAAAAAAAAAATAACTTCGCTAATTACATATGTTCTACTCACAGGGTGTTCAAGAACCGTCAATACCCGCATTGAAGATGTCGACGCCCCGAGAGGGACAAAGGCACCTACTCGAAAGCTTGCTTCTTATCCAACACTAAATAGAATCGTGTTTCGCTCAACGTCCTCCTGTGTGTCTTTTTTTTTATCTAATTAATTTTATCAATTAATTAATTAGATATATATATATATAATTATTTAATCAATATAAAATTAAAATATAAACAATGAAGTGTTGTAATATTTAGAAAATTGACTCGAGACTTCAAGAAAAAAAAATTAGGAAGAAAGTCATTTCATTTAAATTAGCGTTATGGATCAAATATTAGCTCGACGGTGGCGCTTGAGTGGCGAAATCGGGAACTAAAATTGCCTTAATATTTTTCTCCTCCCGTTATAAAGTTTGAGTTACGTGTTTGAGGTTTATAATAATCATTACCAAATATAAAGGCGAAATCTCACTCGAATATTTCTTTAAAAGGTCTTATAAAATATATATTTAATTTTAGTTCCAACTTCTGCCACGCGAGCGCCACCGTCGAGCTGATTTCTAGTCCATAAAGCTGACTTAATGAAATCGTCTTTTGATTTCTGTTTTTTTACGCTTCAATAAACTACAGCGGGACCTCCATATGTCTAAAACTTATTTTTACACAAATATGTCTTTGAATTCCTTAAACATTAGACATCTAAAAACATTTCTACACAACGGAAAATATTACCCATTAATTTTTTTTTCAAACAAGTAATTTCCAATTACGTAAATGTTGGCTTATTATTTTTTATAAAAAACAAATTTTATCGTAATAAAAATATTTAAATTTCACAATATAAACGCTCTAATATGTAAATAGGAATAAATAACAGACGACTTCAATGCGGCAGAGGCGCCGCTCACATTTGTGGAGTTATCTTTGGGTTTCACTTTTACACACTTACAGTAAAAGCATTGCTAACTACCCACCATGATTATCATGGCCTGTACCACGTGTACTAGGGATAATAATAATTTTAAAATTTTCAATATCCTCTCGGTAAAATTCCCATTACTCAATATTATAGTTTAAGATGCATGATAAGGAGATGCCTTTTTTTCATAATCATGCACCTTATCCCAGTACAATATCACATTTGTACTATTTTTTCACATTATGTCGCGGTCTCACGCAATTCTGGCCTTAACTACCCGTTTCATGATTTTTCAGGATGCCTTGAATGACCAGTTTTTTGGTCGTTGAAGAACAGCTTGCACCACGCTGATGAGGGCCAACAGCCCGAAACGCGTCCGCGTCCGTGGTTAGCTTTTCTTGATTAATCAAGAATGGGTATTTGGCCAATTCTGGAATAATTAAAAATCAACGAGAATAGTTGATATTTATTCCGATAGATGGCGCAAGCCATCAGCAACTTTCAGTTGCACGATAAGGAGATGCCTTTTTTTTCATAATATTGTAGCGTAGCAGAAAGGTAGAGTCGGTGATCCGCAAACGAAGAACGTTATTTTATTAACCAAACAAACCGAAAAATATATAAAATTAATGAATACACGCCAAAGTATATATAGGAATCAAAAATACAACAAACACCTATGCAAAAATCAGGCATTAAAAATAAATTAAAATATTTACATAAAAATGATAAAACTAATTACTCGCTACAATATAGTTTAAGAGTTAATGGTGATATATATTAAATATTTAAAAAGAGCGAACAAAGAAAGCGCATATATATAGTTGGATCTAGATTGATATAAAAGAAGCAATTAAAATGTTTCGAGTGTTGATTTCTCCGACTTTATTGATTAAGTGTTTACAAACTGATTTCCACGAGGCGTGCGCGCAGTTGATAAACACTTTTTATTAATCGTTAAAACGAAAAGGTGAGATCCTCCTTCGAATTTTTTTTATAAACAGATCTAAGTACACTTATTTACTGTTAATTATTATGTTTATTAGGGGAAGAAAGGGTGTATTCCTATATTATAATTGTTAACATATGAGACTGGGTTTCTTTCATTTTTAAAATAAATATACATAGAGGTCATTTGCAAGGTGTGTCAACGAGGAGTTAAGAGACGGGGGTGTAAAGTTTATTTGGTGCCGTGCTGGTGGACTGTAGTCACCGGTCACATACTGGGTTCGTGGTCCAGGAAGGTCGTCGAGTCCTGGGTCTCGTCAGGCCAGTTATAGGAGGGGTTGTAGCTAGGACAGGACATGTTAAAACAATTACGTCACGGTGTATTCCGATCGCTCAAGATCACTGCCACGTTGTATTTAACACATTGCCGCGAAATTGTGGTCAATGGTCAAATACAACTAATACCTGTGATCTCTGTGGTGCCGTTTCTCTCTGATTAAAAAAAATCTAAAAAATAAAGAAATAATAAACAAAAATAATTGGTTCTTCTGGTCACGTGTCTCGGCTACTTATTGACACACAACAATATGGAACTATTATAGACGCGTATGTTTCTTTTAAAGATAAAACAATTTCTACTGCTCTTACTGCAATGGAAAAATTAATGGTAGGGCCTGGCTCATCAGTGATGAACCCTTAAGGGCAGTAAAAATTGATTTATTTTTGAAAGAATCATACGCGTCTATAATAGTTTCGAATTTCCATAACAGATGGCGCTCTAATGCATTATAAAACACAGCAATATGTTAAATGAATGTTCCATATATTGGCTGGGTTATATATTGAGAGAAGTTGGGGTCGTGGCGGAGGACTAGGGAGGTGGTCAATGTGTCCAATGGAGGAGTCAATAGATTGTGGAAGAAAGCTGTTTCTGGTGGGAAGGTGAACGGTAGGAAGAAGGATGGGAAGTTCTACAACTCGGGATATATCTTCCCCCGCTGTGATAACGGAGTCACTTTTTCTTTGTATCAGCACTCGTATACAATAATAAATAAATCTACTATGTAAACATCCGTTTTACCCCTACAAATAAAACAAACTTTCTAATGTTCCTTACAGCGATAAAGTTGTCGCTTATACTTGTAGTAGAGGCGTGAGTGGATGCCAGGGGCTGCTCAATACATTGGTACAACTGGAGATAAATACATATCCACACAGCATTGTGTATAGATATATCAAACCTCTCCATCAAACGGCCGTGTCTAAATACAGAATTTATCCTATCGACACGTGGGGGCGACACTGTATGGAAGGTTGTAAGTCTAAACCACTTTTCTATATTCAATGGTCCTCGATTCTTGCAGATGTTCCAACCCCACCAGTGAGTGCATGCAACCAAACAGGGCTCTGACACCTTGTTAGAGTCGACCTGTTTCTAAATGTGTGGACATGTGGTACTGCAGTGTCAGCGGTCATAAAGTTAGCCATAGCTCACCATGGCCAAATGTAATGAAATTAGTAAAACTCCATATCTCCCGATATTGTACGCTGCTGATGACTAGCGCCATCTATCGAACTAAATATCAAATAATCGTTTTTTATTTTATTCCTGAATATTGTGTCCAAATTATATTTTCCTGATAAGTCAAGGAAAGTCAACCACATTTCGGATTGTTGGCCTTCCTCAGCATGGTGCAGACTGTACGTATTTGACCCACCACGGAGATTCTGTACACTTCTTTGTGGAATAAGAGCTGCAGAAATATACAAAAAGTACATTTTAAAGTACTAGACGGGTGACCGGGCTTCGCCCTGGGATTGACCCATGTGCATATCTACCCGAGTGATATATATTTAGATAAGATTTTTTTTATAATTGTTTGTTATTAGCATTATCTATTTGTTTGCATCAGCATAATTTAATATAATCTTTGATAGAGGGCGCTGTTCGTGAGCTAAGTAGAATAATTTGAATATATAGTTTTAATAATTGATTTATATATTTTTTAAAATAGCCTATCGTCTTCCCCGTATTTTTTTACCTATGTATGGAAATTTTGTTTTGAATTAGTGAACTACTGCGAATTTGTATACCGGACATACAAACAAACAAACATACAAACATTGATTTTTATATATATACGTAGATATATAAATTATATATAAAATACTCATGCAGAGAGTGTATGTATAAATGTACATAAGCAGTATGCAGAGAAAGGACATATACACTCATGTACAAAACTTAAGGAAGTTTTACCTTTTAGCATGTATATCGGGATTCAGACAATAACTCTGGAAGCTATTTGATACGCAGTGGCCTTTATTGAAGACACATGAGATAACCAAATGTGAACAAAATATCTGTCTCCTTCAAAAAACAGACGACCGACGAAATCAAAGACTTTCCATTTTCTTAAGCGTTGTCCATGAGTGCATACATTATGTACATAAAGTGTGTAGCAACCACAGTTTAAATGATGTAGACGGGTGTTTATATAACCTCTTCACATTTCCCCGTCGCATGAACGTGACCACCAGCTTATTGTCTCGACGTTTCGACAAAAATCTTTTGTCCTCGTCAGGAGCGAACAAAAATTAAAACATTTGGCAAAGCGTTAAAAATTATTTAAAGATTTACAGGCCGAAGTATCTTTAATTTGAAGAACTATGAATACCGGCCAGGCAGCCTCTATCTTTACGATAAAAAATCATGTTTATCTCTTCACTATTGCTTTCATTTATTCTAAAATATCTGGGATGGTTATAACGACATATTCAGTTTAAAATATATAGAGAAACAAAAACGTATTGATCTCTAGTTTTATTTGAGATGCAGTTTTTTTTTATTTTTTATATTAGTAAATCTCCAAAATATTTATCAATTTTTTTAAATGTTTTCATCTAGTGCCCACAATTATATATATTTTTAATTATACACTCACAATTTAAAACGTTATACAAACGTTATAAATAAACGTTATACTTTTAAAACATAAAATAGATTTAAAAACATATATTTATAAAAAAATTAGAAAAATGTGATATTTTATTATTAGAGCACAGAACAACATTTATTTATTCTATGATTAAAGAAAAAAAAAAGGACCATTTTGACCAGTAGCCACCAGATAATTCCCCGGCAGCAGAATGGCGTGACAACGCTGGGATCTTGTCAACGCCAGGTGGCGTGGCAGAACATAAATATGTTAGCAGCGATCCATCACTGTGTTGTTTGCCAACATTTTAATTTATCTGTCGTTCTTAATGGCATTCCGTAATTTTGGATTTCTCTAATCGTGAATGTCTAATTCGTAATCAGCTATTGTGATTTACTGGGTATATATTTCGACTATTTTGTTAATAACTGTAACAACTCGCCATGTTGTTTTCTCTTTGACTTGAGAGTTATAAATGATCCAACATGCTGTCTAGATGTTGAAACACCATATTTTGTTGACTTGCCCTCTGACTAACTAAATTGCTTACTTTGACATGATGCCATCTTTCTGTATATACTCAATCTTATGAACACTTTGGCAAGTTTAGAGCTATTTGTACACAGATTTATAAATCACTACTAATTCATCGTGTAAATAATTAAAGATATATATGTAAATAATTCTAAAATAGCACAATAGTCTGATAGACTTCGTGTTTCTGTAATAATAAAATAAATGCATGCATTCTATTTATTGGCTATAAATTCATTAAAATAGAAATTGTAAATATCTATGTGTACATATACGAGGGCCATCCAATAAATAAGTTTCTCTATTTTTTAACAAATAAACGACATTATTTACAATTATGCAGTTATTTTATTTTCATTATGCAACTCATAGACTACTTCTCTAAATAATCACCATTTCTGTCCAAACATTTTTGGTACCGTTGTAGCAATTTTTAGATACCACTGTTGTACCAAGCCGTGTCCTGTCTTCGTAGCCAGTGGTTCGCCTCCGCCTGCACTTCGTCATCGTTAGAAAAGTGCTTGCCTCCAAGGTGCCACTTGAGTGCTGGATAAAGATGGAAGTCGCTTGGGGCAAGTTCCGGAGAATAAGGTGGATGTGTGAAAATTTCCCATTTGAAGTTTTCCATAGCCATAACTTTGCCTGCAGAGATTGTGACCTTCGCCTTTTTTGGTGCACTTTCCTCAGGCTTCTTCCACACCATGCTTTGTCGTTTTATTTCTGGAGTTGAATGATGCACCCAGCTTTCATCTCCAGTGACAATAGGGAAAACAGTTGATCTCCATCTCTTTGATGCATTTCCAGGAAAGCTCGGGCTGCCTCCATCCGTTGTTGCTTGTGATTTTCCAAGAGCAAACGCGGGACCCATCTTGTGCAGACTTTAAGAAAATTCAAAACATCTGACATGATTGTTCCAATCGAAGAGCGTCTAATTTCGATTCCAGGAGGCAGTCGAATCATTATTTCGTCAATGGTGACTCGGCGATCTGCTTCCACCACATTCCGAACAGTAGCAACGGCTGCATTGTCCGTAGCAGTAACGGGGCTGCCGCTTCGCTCGTCATCATGCACGTTTTGCCGTCCTACTAAGAACCATGAACGCCATCGGCGAACCATTTGGATGCTCATACATTCTTCAGCATACACTGACACTGAATTGCGATGAATATTGACCGCAGATTAATTTTTCGCCGTGAAAAAACGAATTACGGAACGGAGTTCGCAAGTGGACACGTTCACCAGTGATAGCTCCATGGAAACTGAAGCGCTACGGACTTGCGCGTACGAGTAGCGTGATTTTGAAGGTCACCAGCTTCCAACGCATCCTAGTGACCATTTCTTCTACTAACTAATTTTTACAACGTTTCGTTCGCAGAAAAAAAAAATAGGGAAACTTATTTATTGGATGGCCCTCGTATATTCGGGGAAGAAAGAACTCTGATCTGACGAAGATCCTTTAAGTATTAAAGGATATTACAGAAACAATAAGAAAGAACAAGAGATTAAAGAAAAACTCAATGAAATTATATATACTAGCAGATCACACCTATCAGCGATCTGACAAGACCCTAACAAAGCTGCCCGTATATACATACATACAGGCAGAGATGTAAATTAGCACATATAACAATGCTCAAATTATAACTGAGTATAAATATTCTATGTATAGAATTTCCACTTTCAACAATCTATTTTTCTCTTATTATGGCAAAGACAGCTTCTAATCCTGAAATTCATAATTAATAAAATATACAAATCTGAAAACTGGCCATATTTTCGCCCAACAACAAAATGCCATCATAGAGCTACAAAGATGTAATGGAGAAATGGATGAAATCAAGTCTATACAATACTATTCCAAAGTAGTTGCAAACATAACTCCTCAGCTCGAAGAACTCTTCTTCGCAACATCGCGTCGCAGTATGTTGGTTCTTGTAGCGTCCTCTGCTGGATTGTGTGTGATTCACTTCTTCTTACAATAAGAGGAGATATACCCTACTTACACACACAAAAACAAAGTTCTACAATCACATTTTCACACACTTTACACTTGTGATTGCTATGGTAACGAATAAAGTAATTTATGAGAATTACATGTATATTGGGAAATGACGCTGTATTTTAGGAAAGCGTGTATGTTATAAGTAGGGATAGGATTCAAATAATCATTCCACTGAAGACAGCGAGTCACTGAAACGTCAGGAGTTAAATAAAAAATGGTCGAGATGTAGCTATATATTTTTCCAAACAAATTTCCAACCAAATCAAAGTTATACGAGTTTGTTCAAATATAACTGTGTGATCATCCCATTCAGTTTACTAAACACACACACACACGTAATTTTAAAACAGATTTGAGTCAATTGATATCGAAGAAATGAACACAGAGACCTAGGAATTAGTGTTGAAGTCCAGTTATCCAAGAAACTTGATGGTGATCTGGCCTGAGCCATAAAAAAAAACTTGGACTTCAAGTTACCTGACCCTTTCAATCACAGTATTGAAGAAGTTTAAAATTTCGAATAATGCTGTACAGGTAAGAAGACATACAGGCTAGGCCCAGGACAACAAGCTTTACTTCCATCTTGCCCCAAATTAAATCAGCCGTAAGAATGGCGGGCCAAGGTGGCCAAATTAAAAAATCCCTCAGGACCTTAATTAAAGGCATAAATTTAAACTTATAAAGATCTTTATGGAAATTAACGCGCTCTTAGTACTCGCCGTCATAAATCATCTGCTTAATTTTTCTCGTCGTCTGCCCGTTTAATTGTCCAATAGGAGGAGGCCGTCCCACTTGTGGATCCCTGACACGGTTCTATCCCCACTTCACACTTTTAATTATGGCGTCTCTTCCTTCATTATTTACTTCCTTCTCTCTCTCTCTCAAACATATGATGGCGAGATAAGAAATAAAATGTTTATCTATCAAGACTGGGAGTCCTCCTCAGTAGCAGGCCGGCTTGGCTCCAATATAAAATGGCCGCCTCTGACGTGAGGTGCCATGTACAGCTACTCTAACTTGAATAACAGACCCATCCTGTGTCCTTGGAGCCCTTACACTGTCAGCTGGGCCAGTTGTAAATCCATGGTTGCTAGATCCATCTTCGTGAGCATGGACAGAATGGTGTGCACGCGAGGGCGTTACCCAGGCTGTATGCCCAGGCATCGGTTCTGTCTACGAGGTAGGCCAACAAAGTTCTGTAGCAGCTGATGTAGATCAGGGGAGACTTCGTTGTTGACGTCGATTTTGAATCTGTCGTGTTCACGATGATCAGGAATGGCTGAAACACCGTTTAGTTAAACTCCTCGTAGTTTGTTGGCGATAGTGTGTAGCGTTTTCCAAATTTATCAAAAGGCGCAATACAAGTAAAATTTGGTGATTGCGGGATATATACTATGTAGATATAAAAATATATAAATTACTTACCGCAAGGTTTTTTTTTTAATATATTTTATTGGGAAATGTTTGTCTCAACCTTTAGTTAAAAAAAGAAAGTTTCAGCTCGCTCTGGACTGACAAGGACCATGGTGGGCGTTCTGAAATGTCCAAAGGTAGTGTTGTGTCACCGATCCGAGTATACAATAGAGCTGGTACATAGTGTTGGGCGCAACCTTTCTGTTTTGTCTAAAGTATGAATATATCGTAGAGAACAAATTAGAGTTTGACCAAGTGTAAATGAAAGTGTTGGAAAGGATTGCCAAGTATTTCCGCAATAATCCTGCCGGGCAATCAGGAATTAATCAGGGATTTACGGCGGTGGCGGTGGCGTTTATGGAAGCGGAGTTTAGCACAGCCGTCCACACATGGCCTATAATCCCAGCTCTCGCTGGAAACTTCTCTTCCCAAACTGGAATATTCTGTTCGCTATATTTCTTGAATTCTGACTTTCTAGAGAGAAACATATCCTGGAGCGACAACGCAATTTCTGGAATAATAATTTCTAGTATCATATATTCGGGAGTTAATTTAGTCTTGTCTAGAGATCTGTCAGACAGCTCCGGTGGGAAGTTACAAAATTACATTGTTAACCCGTGCATCCACTCTCTATATTGTGGCTGCCATACACATACCAATCATTGAAACCCGAGGAAATCTGATGTAGAAATACATGGGGAATGGGATTTGACTTATTGAGTTTATTGAATGTTGTTGCTTTAATTCCTATCCTCACATATTGGGATGGACAAATGTCTGTCTTGTCGAGACAGACAATACTAGCTGGGACATTCCACACATGAAATATTGGACACACACACCATATGTAAATGTGTCCTTGTTGTTTATTTGAGAGAGGTTTCAATAGAATACACTTTCAACACAAGGTGGTAATATACATCTCAATATATAATATCTATAACGATATATATATATTTAAAACTTTAAGAGAAATATATTTCTTTATTTCGACTTAGATTGCTATGTCCCCCTAGGGACACTTGCACTTTAAAATAAGCAATTTTTTTAAAGAAGAGAAAGAAAGATATTTTAAATATATACAGAATTAGTATGCAAGTTAGTTAGAAGAAAAGATAAAAAATATATATGTCAACACAATTTATATATGTACAAAGGGTTGATATGCAAATTCAGTTAAATGAAATCAAATTGTAAAGTATTGTGTTTATTCGAGAAAAGCAATTTACAGATTTAAAAAAAAAGTTTCAAGGAATATTTTATAATGAAAATATGCTAGATATTAGAGAATTATATAGTTTTGTTTTTAAAAATTACATTAGTTTATTTTTAAATGTGTATACAAAAAAAGTTTAATTTTATAATTTATATAAATTGTGAACATTTTCGTTTATTTTTTAAATAAATTAATAATGTACATATATACAAAAAGAACACAATCCTTGTAGTATAGAAGAGACAATGAAACAATGGAGACGAGTTATAAAGAAAGAGTATACATACTTGAATAAGTTATCCCCCACATAAGGTAACATTAAGTTCTGGTCAAACCACATCCAGTATACAGACCAAACACAATGATAACTGGTCGCTGGGAAGGTTCAACACAAGTTTTATCATTGCAGTAAGGTAGGTAGAAAATATCGTTTTATTTTAAAAGAAACATCATTAATAGCTCAATGTTCCATATAATATCTACATCATTATAGAAAATAATTTCTCAATTCAAATGCCTTGCATAAAACACATGATCAAATTATCATAACATAGTTTCGAGAACAGAAACATTTAGAAGCCCTGACATCAATATAACAGTATAAATAGGAAAAGTGACACCTCGCAGTTTGTGCGTATTACAAGACCATTATCGTATATTCAAACACAAACATCACCATTTGGCATCAAGATTACAGTTCAAATAAAGTTATAAATCAATATTCAGAGCACAAGTCTGGTGGGCTCGAGTCCAGCCTTTCACAAACGAAATGTTTATACTTAGAATAAACGCCTGTAGAAGATTTTTTTTTCAACTCGAAAGCTTGCGAATAAATTGGTGGAGAAACCTTTGGGAGAGTACTTGATTACTTATTTTAAATGCCCACAATATTGTAGCGAGTAATTAGTTTTATTATTTTTATGTAAATATTTTAATTTATTTTTAATGCCTGATTTTTGCATAGGTGTTTGTTGTATTTTTTATTCCTATATATACTTTGGCGTGTATTCATTAATTCATTCATATTTTTCGGTTGTTCTTCTTTTGACCTCGGTTTGGTTGGTTAATAAAATAACGTTCTTCGTTTGCGGATCACCGACTCTACCTTTCTGCTACGCTACAACTGGTGGAGAAGCTGGATCGTCAAGACCGATATCCCTTCAGATAAAAGAAGGACTGAAACTGTTAAACAAGAAGATATTGTAGAGCTCAAGGAGATGACCGTGAAAATAGAGTAAGCTACCCAGGTGGGCAATTATTTTGTTCAGCACCTACCAAGGAATCCTTCCATGTTCTCCGGGGAGGATGGTGAAGATCCCTTACCTGGTTAAGAGGTTACAAACGGGTGGCAAAGCATAATCATTGGGACGAAACCCTCTGTCTTGCCAATGTCTACTTCTACCTGAATGGAACTGCCCTCAAATGGTTTGAGAATAATGAGGAGACCATCCGGAATTGGGAAGAGTTTACTACTCAATTAGAGAGTGTATTTGGGAAAAGTGAGAGTCTGCGGCTGCTTGCCGAGAAAAAAACTTAAAATCCGGGCTCAGTTAAAGGGTGAAAGCACCGAGTTCTATATGCAAGACGTCCTACGACTCTGCAAAGAGGTGGATCTCCAAATGAGCGAGGAGGATAAAATCTCCCACCTCATGAAAGGAATAGTGGAAGAACTTTATCAGGCGCTTCTTCCAAGAGACATAAACAATACGGATCAATTTGTGTCTGAGTGCCGCCGCATTGAAGCGCTTCATCGTCGGCGTGTGACCCCGCCAAGTACGAACGCTTGCCCAATGTAGCATCCCTTGATGTCTGCAATGATAATACAGATTTGTCATCCATGATTAGACAAATTGTCCGCGAGGAGGTGCAACGGGCCTTGGCCGCTCCTCGAGAAAAACCAAGAATCGCCACCATTGAAGATATGGTGAGGGAAGAAATTGATAAAACCCTCGCTCCAATATCAAATCCTTCGAGAGGCCCCTCAATATCGAACTTATACGCCGTCACCAATCGCTAGAAGAGAGACGGCCGCACCCCAGACTCCCCGTCCCAGAGCTCGGTACCCGAAACAGGAGAAAGACTGGACACAAATGAATGGCGGACCACTGAGGGAAGACCAATTTGCTTCCATTGCGGACGCCCTGGCCATGTCGCCCGTTACTGCCGTGACAGAAGGAGACAGAATGACGAAAGAGAAAACGGATATTCCCAAGGGAGGCGAGAACCAATGTTCTTCTATGGATCGCGTCCCAAATTCCCGGCGCTCAATGACGACGAGCCAAGGGATAATTTTAGACGTTACCGAAGCCCTTCCCCATACCCTGGCCGAAACGGACAACATTCGTCGCCTATTAGAGGGTCCAGTCGGTCACCTCGCCGTTCCCGCCAGGAAAACTAGAGGTTGCGACCTATTTTGGAGGTGGGGCCGCAAAATTGGAAACCCTCCCTCATCGACTACAGTGGATATGAAAGGAAATTATATAAATATTAAATAGAAGGAAATATAACCAGTGCTCTTGTTGATTCTGGGGCTTCTTATTCTCTCGTGTCCGAGAGGTTCAGACTCAAATTAAAGAAAATAATGTTTGCCGAAACTGACGTGAGCTTAAGAGTGGCCAACGGTAAAATTATAAAACCGAAAGGACGCTGTTCTTTAAAATTAAACTTAATGGTCTGCAGGAAAATTTCGAATTTATTGTTCTGGAGGACTGTAGTCACGATGTGATCCTCGGATGGGACTTTTTGAAGTTATCCAGGGCGGTAATTGATTCTGCAGAAGATAAACTTTTTTTAGAGGAATTCCTAGTCGAGGACACACCCAAGAACAACTCACCTCTCTACGCGGAACGGGAATACAGAATAGAGCCCGCATCTTGTCAGCTGATAGAGGTATTAAGTAGAGACATCTCAGATAATGCAACTGTGGTGGCAGAAAGTCAAAAAGGTCTGTCGCTGGAAAGAGAACTAATGGCTCCCTCCTCTATCATCTCGCTTACCAGTAACAGGGGAAAACTGTGGGTGGCAAATTGGAGCCCATATCCGAAGATAATTCCCCAGGGGATGCACGTGGCCGATGGTGTCGTCATCGAGGATAGCCAGCTATGTGTACTTGCTGAGGGCAACCACGTGGGAACAGATATAGGCCATTCCGAGGATTCAAAAATTGCGGAAATTTTAAATATAGATGATTCACTTGACGATTTTCAAAAGAAAAATTAAGAAATTATTGAGAAACTATAGAGATATTTTTGAGTTCAGAAAAAAGAAGCGTCCAAGACCGATAATGTTAAGCATCGAATTAGCACTGGAGACCACCTTCCACCAAACAACGACCGTACCGAGTAGCACCAGCGGAACGTCAAATTATTCAAGAGGAGGTAAATAAAATGGAAGAAATTGGTATTATTCAGCCCTCTGCGAGCCCATGGGCCTCACCGGTCGTTTTGGTCAGGAAAAAAGATGGCAGCTGGAGATTCTGCGTCGATTACCGCCGCCTTAATAAGATAACAAAAAAGGATGTTTACCCGCTCCCAAGGATCGACGACACTTTGGACTGTCTACAGGGAGCACGATTTTATTCCTCTATGGATCTCCAATCTGGATACTGGCAGATCGACGTGGGGAATCGGACAGTGAGAAGACTGCATTCATAACCCAGATGGATTGTATGAGTTCAAAGTGATGCCATTTGGGTTATGTAACGCTCCAGCTACATTCGAACGAATGATGGACGGCCTTTTGAAGGGTCTTAGGTGGACAATCTGTCTCTGTTACCTTGATGACATAGTCGTTTTTTCTGATGATTTTGAGGAACATCTGAGACGCCTTCAGCTGGTATTAGGTTGTTTGAGGAAGGCTGGCTTGTGCCTCAATCCGGGGAAATGCAGGTTTGGTGCGAAAACTATAACAGTTCTTGGACATAAGGTGAGTGGAGATGGAATATGTCTCGATCCAGAAAAAATTAGAGCAGTCCGTGACTTCCCCAGACCAAAGTCGCTAAAAGAAGTTAGAAGTTTCCTAGGGCTATCATCCTACTACCGCCGTTTCATACCCAATTATGCCCATATAGCCCAACCATTAAACGCTCTTTTAAAGAAAGATTCAGTGTTTAGTTGGAACATAGAAGAGCGGCACGCATTTGAAGCTCTCAAGTCAGCCCTAATTTCTGAGCCTGTCTTGGGACATTTTGATCATTCATCCCCAACAGAAATACATACTGATGCGAGCAACTATGGAATAGGAGCAGTTTTAGTGCAAATTCAAAAGGGAAAGGAAAGAGCCATTGCCTATGCATCGAGAACGCTCAATAAGGCGGAAAGAAATTATTCGACGACTGAGAGAGAATGTCTTGCTATTATTTGGGCCATTGGCAAATTCCGGCCGTATGTTTTGGACGTCAATTCACTATCGTAACTGACCATCACTCCTTGTGCTGGCTGACCAACCTCAAGGACCATGTGGGAGGTTAGCAAGATGGGCTCTTCGGCTGCAGGAGTTTGATGTTACTGTTGTGCACAAGAGCGGAAGAAAACATCAGGACGCTGACTGTTTATCAAGAAGTCCCCTAAATTGTAGTGAAGATATAGAAGAAGATATTCCTTGCATAGTTGCCTTACAGAATTTTGGACGGGAACAAATGAAAGACCCGGACCTCACGAAGATAGCCGACAAAATCCAACAGGAAACATCTAACAAGTCCTTTATAAAAATAAACGATACTCTCCATAAAAAAAATTACGATCCAATGGGAAGGGAATGGCTTCTGGTGGACCCCCGCCACTTGAGGCCTGAAATACTGAGAAACTTACATGATTCTCCCACTTCAGGACATCTTGGATTTACTAAGACATATGATCGAATAAGAAAAAAATTCTAGTGGCCCGGAATGTATAGGAATGTTAGGAAGTATGTGGCTCACTGTCCAGATTGTCAGCGACGCAAACGCCAGCCCCAACTCCCTCCAGGACTTTTGCAGCCGATACCTGTGCCTATAGCCGCCTTCGAAAAAGTGGGAATGGATCTCCTTGGAAGGTTTCCAACATCTATGTGCGGGAATCGCTGGATCATTGTCTGTACGGATTACCTCACCAAGTTTGCGATCACGAAAGCTCTACCGACAAGTGAATCAGTGGAAGTAGCGAAATTCCTCATTAAAGATGTAATTCTGAAGCACGGTGCGCCGAGGGAAGTTATCACAGATCGAGGACGAAATTTTACATCTTCAATGATTCGTGATCTGAACAAACACTGCAGAATAACTCATCGGACAACAACCGCCTACCACCCTCAGACCAATGGACTCACTGAAAGGTTGAATAAGACAATAGCAGACATGCTGTCCATTAATGTGGACGTCAACCAGAAAGATTGGGATGAGATTCTCCATTCGTGACGTTCGCATACAACACGGCGAAGCAAGAGTCCACGGGGTTTAGTCCATTCTACTTGTGCACGGGCGTGAGGCGGAGACCCCACTAGACTTGCTATTCCCCAAATTTCCTTCAGATGATGAAGATGACTTCATCCAGACGCTAGGATCAAGGGCCGAAGAAGCGCGACAGCTGGCACGCATTCACACTATGAGGTCCCAGGGAGGAAATAAACTCCGTTACGACGCCCATCACAGAAACATAATCTATCAGCCCGGAGATCTCGTTTGGATCTATATCCCTGTGCGCAAGGTGGGTTTGTCTGAAAAACTAATGCGACGTTATTTCGGCCCGTATAGGGTGACAAGAAAAATATCCGATGTGACATATGAAGTGGAGACATTCGGAGACCAGCATGGTCGTTGTAAAACAAAGGACATAGTTCACATCTGCAGGATGAAGCCCTATTTAGATCCAGAGAAGCGGGAGGACCACCTGGAGGAGGACATGGAAGACAACTTATCAAGTCCTCAAAAGGAAGAAGTTCCAGCGGAAGGGAGGCAACCACCCTTGGCCCAGGAGGAGGTCCCCAGACCAGGAGACCTGGATATCCCTGGCCCTATTACGCGGTCGCGAGCTCGTAGACTGGAGGCGCAGGTCTCCTGCTGAACATCGGGTCGATGTCCTTTGAGAAGGGGGCTATGTAGCGAGTAATTAGTTTTATTATTTTTATGTAAATATTTTAATTTATTTTTAATGCCTGATTTTTGCATAGGTGTTTGTTGTATTTTTGATTCCTATATATACTTTGGCGTGTATTCATTAATTCATTCATATTTTTCGGTTGTTCTTCTTTTGACCTCGGTTTGGTTGGTTAATAAAATAACGTTCTTCGTTTGCGGATCACCGACTCTACCTTTCTGCTACGCTACAATATAATTTCCCTATATAGTACTAAACCAATGTTCCAGTAGAATATAACATTTATGGTAATCCCGTGTGTCGTGGTACGGAGAATTCTGGCGAGGTACGGACACAACAACTTACCCGAGTGGGAGAATTCATTCAAAGATTCACATTGAGAAAGTGCGGTGGGATAATACAAAAAAAGAATCACAGATGCACATAATGTGGTGTATATATGTAAGTTAGGAAAATCATCATTTTGCACGACATCTTCAATATGCAAAATGTTGACAGTTTGTTCACCTAAACCAATTTCCTACTATATACGCCCAGCAACGCCAAGAGAAGTGTTTCAAGTACAAACTATAATATGTATATATTGGAGTAGAAGGCTTGTTTTTCTCCTATAAATGGTACATAATTTGTGACCAGTGCTACAGACATTTTGACACCACTTCTGTCTATATGCCAGGCAGGGTTGGATGACTAAAATGGAGAGTGGATTCAGTCTGGAGAAACAAAGGAGAGTTGAGCGACTCTTTAGTCAAATCCATTGTCTAAATACGTCGGTGGAGCACCCATGCTTCTACACAACGGACGCAAGATTGCGTTTTTACAGCTTAAGAGTTCCATTTGATAAAGGC
>CP092870.1:102837508-102858704 GCA_030710605.1 Cordylochernes scorpioides | reverse complement strand
TATAAGAAATAATAGTAATAAATAAGATACGTACAACCTAACAAATAATTTAATTGCATTATTTTTACATTACATATTCTTCCAAGAAAACACAAAATGGAATATAAAGTTGACTACAATATTATTCTGTGAACAATATTCAAATCAAAATTCTATTTAGACTCTTGTTCTTTGCATTCCCAAGTTGGGCATTATTATGAGAAAGGAATCTATTTACAGTCTGTTTTCTCTATCTTCAGGCGTTCCCTGGTTGCTATGGAAACTGGCAAACATCTTGTGTCGTCTCCAGATTCCAAATATTACTCCAGTGTAAACCTGGCTACTGTACTCCATTGGTATTACTTGTACGCTATATTAGTCAGGTATCTCACTGCAGATGGCAATGCAGGTGGCTGGGTATATATGTAAATAAGTATTATATATATGTAGTGTGTAAAATGTGTATATATTACAATATAAATGGAAATATTACTACAAACAGCTTATTTCTATATGAATATATATTTAAATCTATTCTTTCTCTCTCTTTTTGTTAGAAATAACATGTTTGCATACTGTATTTGCATACAGAATCCTAAAATTTCAGAAAATATAACAATGTGATTTCCCCTCTCTTCATTATATTAAAGAGAGAAGAATAGAATATTTTTGAAATTAGATTTTGAGTTATTTATAATAAAAGATTGGTTTTATTAAATTATTCTCAATTTTTGTGAATATCTAGAAAACTATTATTGTAATATTTTACATATACGCGCGAGGCGTAAAGAGAATATTGTGGCGAAGAAATATTTTATTATTTAATTTAATATTATTCAATGAAAATATATTCAACAGATTATAAAAATATATATTAATCTGTTTTTGTGAAATCATCTTCAAATATTTCTTTACTTACTTGCTTAAGATTCTCTAGCTGTAAATAGTTTTGGCTGAGTTGTTGATAATTGTAGACTAGTCGCCGTGACGTCATCAATAAATACTTTTACATCTTAGGATATTTCAAGGCTTGATTTCTACGCTACAACTGGTGAAGAAGCTGGATCGATACCCATTCAGAAAAAAACGGAAAATTGACTCGGTTGAGCAAGAAGAAAAAACCATGAACATCAAGAAAGAAGCAACTACTCAGGTAGGTTCATTTTTGTCCAACATCTACCTAGAAACCCCTCAATGTTCTCTGGTGAGGGTGTTGAAGATCCCCGTAGCTGGTTAAAAGGGTATGAACGTGTGGCGAAGCACAACCAATGGGATGAAACCCTTTGTCTCGCTAACGTTTATTTCTATCTAACTGGCACTGCTCTCAAATGGTATGAAAACAACGAGGAAAGCATCCAGACATGGACGGAGTTCATGTCACAATTAGAAAATGTATTTGGAAAAAATGAAAGCTCAAGACTGCGAGCTGAGAAAATACTCAAAACTCGCGCACAATTAAAAGGAGAAAGCACCGAATATTACATCCAAGACGTCCTGCGCCTTTGCAAAGAGGTAGATCCACAAATGAATGAGGAAGATAAAATATCCCATCTGATGAAAGGGATAGCTGAGGAGCTCTACCAGGCACTTCTCCCAAGGGATGTGCATAACACTGAGCAATTCGTCACCGAATGTCGCCGCATTGAAAGCCTACACTGTAAGCGAGTGACCCCAACCAAATACGAGCGACTACCAAATGTGGCATCTCTCAGTGATCATGATGACAGGGCAGATCTGTCATCTATGATCAGGCAAATTGTTCGTGAGGAGGTACAGCGGGCATTAGGCTCTGCTCGAGAGGAACCAAAAATTTCTACCATCGAAGATATGGTAAAGGAGGATATTGGAAGAACCCTGGCGCCAATCTCAAAGCCTAGGAGAAGTTCCCCACAGAAGGAAAGACCCCGAGAGTTTTATAATAATAGATATGTGGCCCAAACGATAAGACCGCAGCAGCCAAAACAAGTAAACGGAAGACGCGATACCAACGAATGGCGAACCACGGAAGGTAAGCCAATCTGTTTCCACTGCGGACGCCCTGGCCACGTCGTGCGCTACTGCCGTGACAGGAGGAGAGAATATGAAGGAGAACAAACTTGGAATTACAAACAGAGAGATAGGCTAGAGCCTAGAACATTCTATAATTCTCGGAGCAGCCAAGAGTCCAACGACGACCTGCCAAGAGAAAATAGACGCCGCTACCGAAGCCCCTCTCCTTACACTGGCCGAAAAGGACAATATTCGTCTCCTGATAGAAGACCCAGCCAGTCGCCTCGCCGTTCCCGTCAGGAAAACTAGAAGATGCGTCCTATTTTGGAGGTAAGGCCGCAAAATTTATAAATCCTCCCTTATCGACCACATTAGAATTAAGAGAAAATTACATAGACATAAAAATTGAAAGAAAAATGACGCGTGCCCTCGTCGACTCAGGAGCCTCATATTCTGTCATTTCTGAGAGGTTCAGACTCAAACTAAGAAAAATAATGTTTGCCGAAACTGACGTCACATTACGAGTAGCCAACGGTAAAATTGTAAGACCAAAAGGACGCTGCACACTGAAACTGGACTTGAATGGACTACAGGAAAGCTTTGAATTTGTCGTTATGGAAGACTGTAGTCACGAAGTTATTCTTGGTTGAAACTTTTTGAAGTTATCTAGGGCGATAATTGATTCAGCTGACGACACACTCTTCTTAGAAAAATGTCTTTTTGAGGATACCCCTAAGAACAGCTCACCTCTCTACACGGAATTGGAATATAGAATCGAACCCGCCTCTATTCAGTTAATAGAAGTAGCAAGTCGTGACATTCCTAATGACGCAATTGTGGTGGCAGAATGTCGAAAAGAGCTATTGCTGGAAAGAGAACTAACGGCTCCCTCCTCTGTCATTTCACTTACCAATAACCGAGGTAAACTTTGGGTGGTGAATTGGAGTCCATATCCGAAACTAATCCCACAGGGGATGCATGTAGCCGATAGTGCTGTCATCGAAGATAGTCAATTATGTACTCTAGCTGATTGTAACCAAGTTGAAACAGAGGCGGAACATTCTGAAGACCCAAAAATCTCGGATTTTTTTTATAGATGATTCACTTGATGAATCTCAAAAAGAAAAATTAAGAAATTTGTTAAAAAACTATACGGATATTTTCGAATTTAGTAAAAGAAAACAATTCAAGGACGTAAATGTTAAACACCGAATTAACACTGGAGACCACCTACCGACCAAACAAAGACCTTACCGAGTTGCACCAAGAGAACGCCAAATTATTCAGGATGAGGTAAACAAGATGGAAAAACTTGACATCATTCAGCCCTCTGAAAGTCCGTGGGCCTCACCTGTAGTATTGATAAGAAAAAAGGATGGAAGCTGGAGATTCTGCGTCGATTACCGCCGCCTTAACAAAATAACAAAAAAGGATGTCTACCCTCTCCCAAGGTGACGACACTTTAGACTGCTTACGGGGAGCTAGATTTTATTCTTCCATGGACCTACAATCAGGGTACTGGCAAATCGACGTAGAAGAATCGGACCGTGAGAAGACAGCATTTATAACTCCAGATGGACTCTACGAGTTCAAAGTAATGCCATTTGGGTTATGTAATGCTCCAGCTACCTTCGAACGAATGATAGATAATCTTCTGAAGGGTCTTAAGTGGACCATTTGCTTGTGTTACCTCGACGACATCATCGTTTTTTCAGATGGCTTTGAAGAACATCTAAGACGCCTTCAACTTGTATTAAATTGCCTTAAGAAAGCCGGATTATGTCTCTATTCCAAGAAATGCAAGTTTGGTGCAAAAACTATCACGGTTCTTGGACATGAGGTGAGTGAAAATGGAATTCGTCCCGACCAAGAAAAGATTCGAGCAGTCCGCGACTTCGCTACGCCAAGGTCATTGAAGGAAGTTAGAAGTTTTCTTGGCCTTTCATCCTACTACCGCCGCTTCATACCCAATTATGCCCACGTAGCCCAACCCTTGAATGACCTTTTGAAGAAAGACTCAGCATTTAATTGGAACCAGGAAGAGCAAAATGCATTTGAAGCTCTCAAGTCAGCGTTAATTTCCGAACCCGCTCTTGGACATTTTGATTACTCATCCCCAACCGAAATACACACTGACGCAAGCAACTACGGAATAGGAGCAGTATTAGTGCAGATACAAAAGGGAAAGGAAAGAGCCATTGCTTATGCATCCAGAACCTTAAATAAGGCAGAAAAAAATTATTCAACCACAGAAAGGGAATGCCTTGCCATCATTTGGGCTATCAATAAATTCCGACCATATGTCTTTGGACAGCCGTTCACTATTGTTACAGACCACCACTCTTTGTGCTGGCTGACCAACCTCAAAGACCCATGTGGGAGGTTAGCAAGATGGGCACTTCGGCTGAAAGAGTTTGACGTCACTGTCGTGTATAAGAGCGGAAGGAAACATCAGGACGCAGACTGCTTATCAAGAAGTCCATTAGAATACAGTGAAGATATGGAGGAAGATATTCCAAGCATAGTGACTTTGCAGAACTTTAGCGAAGAGCAGATGAATGATCAAGCTATTAGAAAAATCGCTGACAAATTACAAAGTTCTCCTAATAATTCCTTTGTAAAAATCGATAACACGCTCTACAGAAAAAATTATGATCCAATGGGGAAACCATGGCTTTTGGTGGTTCCACGCCATTTAAGGCAGGAATTACTGAAAAATTTCCATGATTCACCCACGGCTGGTCACCTCGGATTTACTAAAACCTATGACCGAATAAGAAAAAAGTATTACTGGCCCGGAATGTATAGAACGGTTAGAAGGTATGTGGCACACTGTTCAGATTGTCAGAGGCGTAAACATCAGCCCCAACTCCCCTCAGGGCACTTACAGCCAATACCTGTTCCTGAAGTTGCCTTTGAAAAGGTAGGAATGGATCTCCTGGGAAGATTTCCAACATCAGAAGGTGGCAACCGTTGGATTATTGTATGTACGGACTACCTAACGAAATATGCGATAACTAAAGCTCTACCCACAAGTGAATCCATGGAAGTCGCCAAATTCTTCATTGAAGATGTCATCTTAAAGCACGGCGGGCCGAGGGAATTAATCACGGATAGAGGAAGGAACTTCACATCTTCAATGATAAGTGACCTGAACACCCAGTGCAGAATAACCCATCGGAAGACGACCGCCTATCACCCCCAGACAAACGGACTCACGGAGAGGTTGAATAAGACCATAGCAGACATGCTGTCCATGTATGTAGATGTCAACCATAAAGATTGGGACAGGATTCCTTCCATTCGTTACATTTGCATACAACACAGCAAAACAAGAGTCTACTGGGTTCATCCCATTTTTCCTTGTACACGGGCGTGAAGCCGAGACTCCACTTGACGTGTTATTCCCCAAGTTATTGCCAGAAGACGACGATTTCATCCAAACTCTAGGGGCAAGAGCCGAAGAAGCACGAAAACTGGCACGTATCCACTCCATGAGATCTCAAGGTAGCAATAAACATCGCTATGACGCCCATCACAGAAATATAATTTATCAGCCTGGAGATCTTGTATGGATCTTTATTCCTGTGCGTAAAGTGGGATATTCGGAAAAACTAATGAGACGTTACTACGGCCCATACAAAGTAACCCGAAAAATATCTGATGTGACCTATGAAGTTGAAACATTCGGAAACCAGCAAGGTCGTCGTAAAACAAAAGATTTAGTTCACATTTGTAGGATGAAACCTTATTTAAACCCAGAGGACCAGGAGGACCAGCTAGAAGAGGACCCAGAAGATGACTCGACAAACTTCCAGGAAGAAGACATCCCCACTGAACGAACACAACAACCACAGACCCACGAAGAGATCTTAGGCCCTATCACCCGTTCTCGAGCCTTGAGACTGAGGATGTAAGGCTCCTTCTGAGCATCGGGTCGATGCTCTTTATAGGAGGAGGCTATGTGGCGAAGAAATATTTTATTATTTAATTTAATATTATTCAATGAAAATATATTCAACAGATTATAAAAATATATATTAATCTGTTTTTGTGAAATCATCTTAAAATATTTCTTTGCTTACTTGCTTAAGATTCTCTAGCTGTAAATAGTTTTGGCTGAGTTGTTAATAATTGTAGACTAGTCGCCGTGACGTCATCAATAAATACTTTTACATCTTAGGATATTTCAAGGCTTGATTTCTACGCTACAATATACATATATATTTCCTCAGAATATAAATATATAAAATAAGAAGGTATAAACCTCCTTCAACTCATTATGTTTCTGTTTCAATCTTCATTATAATTTCTCTATATATGAACATATTTATTTATATTCTTAAAGTGAATATGTACTTTGATCAGGTGGATAATTAAGATAAATACATCTCCTGAGCGAGTACTATAAGTTGCTGATGGCTTGCGCCATCTGTCGGAATATATATCCACCAATCGTTTATTTTCACTTTTTCTAAGATGTTGGCAAATACTCTCTCATGGTTATCAAATAAAAGACAATCAAATAAATCTTTCAGGCCCTTGATCCTCGTCAGCATGGTGCAGGCTGTACATCAACGACCATGAGGTTACAGTCTGCGTTCTAAGTTGATTAATTAAGAAAGAGTTTTCTCTAATACTATAGTTTAATTAATATAATAAACGATATTAGTTAATAATTATACCGAACTCATGGCGTAAATCATCAGAAACTTTTAGCCGCACGAAATTATTATCTATTTTTGGGGTGATTGAAAATAGTTTATATATCCCGTCAACATAGGCGTTAGAGCATAGCGCGCTATCTATAGAGACTGTCAATAGATGATACATACCTAGTGGTATAATATATTTCAACAGGAGAGGTGGATACTACAAATTCCTCACTTGAAAAAGTCTATCCCTTTATTCGTATTGTAAAGTGAATAGTATTGTAATAAATTGTATAGTAAATAAACACACACATACAGATTTATTAAGACCACCGGTCTTATACAGATTCACCACAGGAAGCATAGATGGAGCTCTTGTACTTTCGGCAGCACAGCACCCAACAACAGCCTCCAGGTCCGACACATGTCCAGTGGCCACACCGTGCATATGTCAAAGTTGGCGTATCACAGAAAGGCTAATGTGGAATCAGCCGTGTTCAAGAGTTTTCGCTTTCCTCGTCCAAATAGAAAGAAATTTCCTCTGTTAGATCTACACAACGTGTTATAGGTTTGTAATTAGTTGATAAATAATGTCAATATGTATATATAATTGATGCAGATAATATAATATCTATTTAAGAAACTGGCATAACCGGTTAAATGTTCTTGCACTGATTAGCCGCGACTTTATATATTTAATTATAATCTAAAGCGAGAGAAATGTAGTAAAAAGTATATTCAGAATTTTATAAATTAGTAATACTATAAAATAAAATCGCGGAAACCTTTTTTAAATAACCTATGTTTATATAAGACCATATAAATTTAGAATTATAACGTTTTGTTTTAAATTTTAAACATTTAAAGTTTTACATTTTGTTAATATATATGTTTGTTGTTGTTTTATAATAAGAAAGATTATTATCGTTTTTTATTACATTGCACGTAATGATGACAAAAATGACCTTTCAATTTTATATTTGAAAATCGGTGAAATATTGTGATACACTACACTATTGTGACAAATATGTGACAATATATATTTATCGTATATAATAATATAAGAAAATATAATATAAATATGGAATATATATAGTTTCAATATATAAATATAGCACACAATTAATTAGTATTTTAAAAATAGCCTCAACTCTAAGAAAAATTGTTTATCATATCTTCAATGAGGCTTCCCAGTTTTTGCAGCATTGTCTCTCCTGAAGATTGGAAAAGAAAGAAATCCATTTGCTGGAATGTGGTTTAATTAAATGGTTAGGCACGGAGTTAATATTGCAAAATAGTTTTAAAATTTAATAAATTATTACCGAGAGCAACATTTTGAGTGATTTCCACCATGTATTGATACCTTTAAACAACTTTCCTTATTTACTCCTTGAAGAGTTCATTTTAAATTTGCACAAATGTTTCACTCTTCTTGGAATTAGTGACGTCATACTTTCAAACTATTTGGTCGATTTTGAATTTAAAAGATTCTCAAAATATTTGTATTTATCTTCTTTTTTTGTAGTTTTGACAAAGTCGGCATTATGTATTTGTTGTTTTATTTTAGTGAAAGCCCCTAAATTTATACAAAACAAAATTGATATATTTGGAAGAATCTGTCTCTTTACAAAATAGTTTTGTTTGTAAAAGGTTTCTAGCAGTTTTAACAGTTTATTAAAAATGAAAAGAGAGACAGAGTTGAAAACACAAGTTTATATATATATTTTTTTATTTTAGTTAAAAAAGGCCTATATATTGGATTAATTAAAGTATTTATCTACCTTGTAAATAAATATATAAACCTAAATATTTAAATATGGATTGCTCTATATTCAGAACAAGTTTATATATGGTGATAAATGTAGCCATGTTTCAATGGTATAATGAAATTAGGAATTGAGGATCCTTTTTTAAGTTCGTTATAAAAGAAGGTTTGCGCTATCTTGTTTGTTTTAACTATGTTTTCCTGTATCTCCAATTTTATCAAATTAACACGAAATAAAAAATATATTAATAACTTATTTTATTCCTGTTGAGAACGTTCAATATTTACTCAGAGATAAAAATATTTATTTTGAAGTAGTAAAACAAGGCAATAATAGGAATAAACAAATTTGCACAGTTTCCTATTTACAGCCCACGACGTCCAGTTTATTGGAAGGAAACAATAAAGGAATAATTTTATTGGCCGAGAGTTACAACCTGCATTATAACATGGTGTATTGGAATTTATTTATTCAAACACGTAATTACATCTTGATATTGCAATTACGGATATTTACTTTTGACTAATTAAAATTCTGAATAATTAATTTTAAATAGTTGTGAGTAGAATTTGTGAAATTATATAGAGAAATGTTTCTAATTACTTCAATACTCTTAGAAAATATTCTGATATTCCATAAAATGACCGGAAATTAGTAAAATAACTGGCTAAAGTGAATCCTAATGGTACCGAAAATTTGGTATATAATATCAAAGGTTCATTATAGACATGGTTTTAATTATACAATTAAATGTCATTAATTAGGGTCGTTATAAGGAAAGAATCGCTTTATTCACGGTTCGTTTTAACGACGGTTTGTTATATGCAAAATATATGCATATATGCAAATAAATATCTGTTGACTGTATATGCAAATTAGTGAACGAGAGTCGGTAACAAATCCACAACAAATCTAAAATGTCCATCTATAAGTGTTACATAGTTTACATATATGCAGGTAGATATGTAAACACTCCATTTGTCTACTGTAACATAACCAGGAGTTTTCTGTATAACCTTACACAACCTACACAGTATTTGATAGGTGGACAGGTGTTTTCCCAATATTTTATTATTGCCGTGAGAGGGGGCAATAGTGTTAATTGTTACTTTAAAATAAACAAAAGAATGTTGGTAACTTTAAATAAAAAAACTCCAATACTAATTGTAACGGAGATTAAAAATCAAAAATAAAATAGTTACCAACAAATGGATTTAGAAGTCGAATTGTATTCCAATAAATACAATGGATTATTCGCCATCTTCATATTTGCCGGCTAGATAAAAACGTAGTGGAGATAAGAAAGAAAAAGTTGGGAATTAAAGGCAACGAGTCAATGGTCCGAAACAATTCTCAATTATTTTCCTTGAATAATCCTGTTATTGCGCTGGTCGCTTCCCCCTACACTTCTGTAACCACCTCCTCTTGTTTCTTTTATGTAACCTAACTATTACACGTCTTCTATTCCATATTGAATAGATAGAAATTCGATTTTTAAAATATATATACATAATAATAAAGCCCTATATGTAAATAGATTTAATTTGTTTATAATATTGACTTCTTCTTTAAAAAATCTTATTTATATTCTATTTTTCGAACGAAATGAAATATGAAAATACAAAATATGCCAATAGACCACCGACATTTGAAACCTGTCGACTCTTCAAACAACGTTGCATATCTCCATATTGGTATTTACATATTGGCTCGAGCGGTTTATGTATCATCGAGAGATTTAACCAGGACAACGTATTCCTTGAGAATAAATAAATAGAATAAAAAACACATTCCGCTATATAGAGCAAACCCCAAGGGGACAAATCCTTCGATTCACATAGACATGGATCAATTTGACAATGGAATTATTCGAGTTAGTTTTAATGGAACTTTGTCTATTTGCACAATCCATTTTAGCGAGGTTATACTCTATAATAAAAAATAATGACTCTGGATGTCTATCAGAAAGACAGATAGTCTTGTTAGACTAAAGAAGAAATGGAAAATATAGAGAACACAAATTTCCAATTTTCTGGTGAAGTATGAGGAATGAGAGAAACACCAATGGATACCTCTCTATGAGATACTTGGAGAGACCCCAGCCTACGGAGTAGATATCTTCAAGATCAACATTGGAGAATTGAATAACAACATTTAATGATGAATACTGTTAGCCGAGAAACATGGTAGAATTGAAAAATACATTCAATGAAGGGTACTATATCAGATGATCGTACTTGTAAAGAAAATTTTGAAGCAATTCATACAAATCAATAATATATATATATCTTATATCTATATTAATAAAATGGAAATTTCATAAGTGGACATCACTAAAAACTTTCGTTACAATGCATCAATTTCAACCAAATTTTCAACATTTATGTAAAACGAGATGGAGCAGGTTTTGCTTAACATCAAAATATATTTCCTAACATTAACATGCGTAACTTTGCTGTTATCGATTAAATACAAAAAAAAATCAACAGAGTTAATTTTATTTATATATAAATACAAAATTAAATTTCAACAGAGTTAATTTTTTTACATACTAGCTAATAATCTCAATCTAAAAAATATTCAAAACAAGCAATTTTAAGATAACACCATATGTAAAACAGTCGGCCAAGAAAACAACAACGATATTACATCTTTCTCACATATTCACACACAATCTTGATTAATAATTAAAACTAATCTTTAACATTGTTTATTATACTTCAACTTTTATTTCTACATTTGTTTTTAAATACCCAATTGTTTCATCATGTTTCTAATTTCGCCTAACAAATATACAAATTTATAGTGACCAACATATGCAAATTTTATCTTTGTTTTTATTTAACTTGATATCGTAAACATAACATCCATTGTAAGCATTTTTCTGTTCACCTTCCGTGGTTTCTCTTTTCTCTGATAGTTTTTAGGTGTAGTATATTTTCTTATTACTAGACTACAAACATTCCCTCGAGAAAAACCTGGGCGAAGCCGGGTACATCCGCTAGTATCAGATAAATTAGTTGATTAGTAAATATGAACGATCGTGTTCAAAACTAAATATCAATACGAATCAGAATATTACGAATAAATTTGCACGCGATGAATTTCTTTATTGCATATTGGCAAGCCTTCGATCAAAACATCAATATGCCAGCCTGATATATAGATTCTACAAAACCCGATAATACAATATAGGCGCCGATTATATGCTGTAAACTAAATATTAGGTTAAAAATTAACTATCGATTTTACATATTTACAAAACAATTCCCAAAGGGTCACATTTTTTTATGCAAGCGATAAAAAACACCAATTACATACAAATCAAAGCCTATATTGGCACATATAAGGCCAAAAAATGGTCAGAATATTTTATATATTTACATATTTAAAAATAGAGAAGGCATCTCGTGACCACGAGCACATGTGCTTTTTAGATGGCAGAGCGCCATCTAGTGGAGCAAAAATAAACTAAACGTTTATTTAGCTTGCTCCGTGATATTTGGCCAACCCAATTTCTTGATAAATCAAGAAAAGCCATCCACAAACGCGTTTCGCGCTGTTGGCGCTCGTCAGCGTGGAGTAGGCTGTAACATATTTATAATTAAAAATCACTATTAAATTTTTTAAGGAAAATGTTATTAAATGGCCTTGCTGTTACCTATTTTAGTTAAAACACTTTGAATCGTAATTTAAATTTTAAAGCTATAGATTAAGCCTTTTTTAAAAAGGATTTTAAAAATGTGCTACGTGTTAAAAATAGCAGTGCTGTAAACGGTTGTGGGTAGCTGGGGTTAGTATCGCGTGTTGGATCACGTTATTGATTGGAGATCGAAGTGGTGTCGTTTGATTGACAAGTCTCATGGGATTAATTTACTATTGATTTCCTTCTTTCTGCAGCGCAACCTGTCTCAACTGGTGGTGGACTCGACGGTAGAAATCAATGTAATGGTGTAATACTTGTGCAAGACCTTTTTGTAACATGTACCACACACACAAACATATATATATATTTTGAAAATAGAGCAATCCATACTTAAATCATTAGATAATAAAAGGCATATATTGGATTTAATAAAATATTTATTTTGCCAATATTTCGGCTGGCTGAACGCCAACCTTTATCGAGGCATTACATTTTTGTATACACAAACTCAGCGCCGCATAGTGTTATAATATCACGCTGAGTTTGTGTATACAAAAATGTAATGCCTCGATAAAGGTTGGCTTTCAGCCAGTCGAAATATTGGCAAAATAAATATTTTATTAAATCCAATATATGCCTTTTATTATCTAATATATATATATATATATATTTATATGGAAAATATTCCGGGAGGAAATTGACCCATGGAAGCAATGGTCGTCTCTTCCGTCAAAATAAACGTCAAAATCTGACGCCATCTATATATAAGTGGTACATGTTCAAAAAGGTATATATGTATATATATATATGATGTGATTCATTTTCCAAATATATAATCTGCAACAGCTCGTTTCCCGTATAAAGAATGTTAAAAAGGTACATGGGATATGTGGAAAAGTAAAAATATGGACGAAACCTTTTTATCAACTTTTATTGATGGCTTATCACTACCGGAGTATGTAAATATAGGGAAGTCAGTTCACTAACAGACGCTGGATATGGGAATAAACCTCCAGTTTTACCACCGTACAGCTAATGTTGTCATTGTTTGTGTAGAGGTTGTTATATTTTATTTATCTTTCTCTAAAATGACAAAATAATTTGACTAATTAAACCTCTCTTAAACTATAAAGGTGGATCAATAACAACGATAAAAGGTAACTAAACGATTAAAGATGAATATACACATGTTATATTAAAATATTTTATTTAAAATTATGTTATATTAAAATATTATTTTATTTAAAATTATATAACATAGATTCAAATATTCTGTTAAATCGACCGACAGAGGTCACGCTTTGCGTATAAAAACTCGTTGTTGTTGTATCCCGTTGGCCGGGTCAACCTTTTGTACATTATGTAAATAAGTATTTTATTTTTTATTCTTACGCCTTAAGCCAGGCAGTACTTTTATCAAACCATGTTTTTTATATATTCCTCTAGTTCAATAAAAGAAATCTCTGATCAAAACTATTTTAGTATTATACTTTCAAGATCTTTGCCACGACTGCATCACCATAGCATAAGCTCAACAATTCCAAAATCAGCAAAAAATCTATTTTCTTTTTTATATATAATATACATATATATGCATATATGTAATAATTACATAATATAAACGTTGATATTGAAATTTCTAAACTATGTTTTCTCACATAAAAAATTCTCTACTGCCTCCTTACTCCAACGATAGAATATATGAGGCTAGACACCTCTCCTATGAGCCAGGCCACACAATATTATAGCAGTGCAGTTAGGAAAATAAGAAGTTGTTTATTTAAAAAAGAAAAACTCTGCGTGAATAGTTCTAATTTTGGGTGTTTTAAATAAAAATACAACCTTTCGCAATGAGTTTCTTTTATTATGATATGTTTTTATTATGTTATATTAAAATATTATTTTATTTAAAATTATATATCATAGATTCAAATATTTTGTTAAATCGACCGCCAGAGGTCACGCTTTGCGTATAAAAACTTGTTGTTGTTGTATCCCGTTGGCCGGGTCAACCATTTGTACATTATGGCATATCATAATAAAAGAAACTCATTGCGAAAGGTTGTATTTTTATTTAAAATTTGTAGCGTAATTTTTTCGTTTACTTCAAATTTTGGGTGTGTAAATACATACACATATTTGAACATTAAACTCAATTATATTTAAAATCACAAGAAAAAAGAATACGACGGCCAAAGTTGCACCAAGTATGAAATACAAGCAGTGGTAATACAAGCAGTAAAAGCGGTTTGCCGTGATGAATGTTTATCTCAAAATAGGATATTTGAATGGGTTAGAGAATCAAGAGATGGATAGAAGTTATGGATGACGCACAGCGACCGGTTCGAACAGTGAGGATGCCATCATACCGTAAATTGACGATATCCATGATGCACTATCAAGTGATAAGCACAGAATGATATCATAAGTGTTTCCCAACACTCAAGAAAAACTAAGGATAGCGATTCTGACTGGAAAATAACTCCTAATTATTCCTGTGAGAGTAGAGGATGCATATTAGAAGATTATCTTCCTAAAGGCATTGATAGAAGAGAATCTGAGATCCTAGAATAAAACTAAATTTAAAAAATCTCTGTTCAAAAAGTCGCAACCAAAGGTGTTAGCCTACGGCATATACGGTCAACGTGGCAAATCTCACCATTGAAAGCTTTAAAATAAAATTCGGAGTTCTAATCTATCCCTCTTATTCCCCTGATTTAGCCCCGAGTGGTTATTATTGATTTGGACACTGGGAAAATGTTTAAAAGGCGTTACTTTAAAGATTAATAATGAAGTTTGAAATGCGGTTCATGGATTGTGTTTACTCAACATTCGCGGGGTAGTTTTCTACAAGAGGAATTACACAAGATACCTGTCCTTTGGAGGACGTGTATAGCAAGAGGAAATGTAGAGTATTGAATAATGAATTTAATTTTGTGAATTTAAAACATTTTATCGTTTTTTTTTTTCATTGGGAAACTCTTGTAGCGTATATATTTTGTCATTCCTGATCACCTCTTCGTTATACGCTCACATTTAAGAAGACAAAGATTCAACGTAATATAGAAATAAAAGTTCAGTGTAGATCCGGAATCTGACTTAGGTCTTAAGACATACTATCTTGTATTAATGTATTAATAGGTAGGTTATGCAGTTTTATAGAAGGATGAACAACGCTCTCATATATATATATATGACGCTCTGTCATCTAAAAGCGCTCATGTTAGTGGCCAGGATATGCCTAATATCTATATAGATAATACCGTAACAGAGTTTTCCATTGTAAAGTCCTGAGCTATCTCCTCCGAAGATTCTGAACTACACATAACAATCTATATACCAAAATTTTCGTTATTTTTTTCTTCGTGTCATAGGCCTGTTTTTATTTTCTTAATGTTAACAGTTATTTTTATTTTTTAATTTAATCTATTTTACAATCGTAGATTTTTTGCATTTATCATCATCAATTCTTTTGTTTACAATTGCGTAACTTTTATAGAGAGAAATAAAGAAATACATAATTGATTAGATACAAAAGTGTGAACCAGAAAGTCGATTTTTAAAAATGTTATTATTTAATATAAACTTATTTTAATTTAATTTTGAAATGAAAAGGTAGTGTAAAAGTGTATATGAGGTTAGATTCAAATAGGTTTAATTATGTTAGTTTAATCGCTAAATAAGGTTAGTTTTAGATAAGTTGAATTAGGTTAGTTTCAGATAATTAAAAAAAAATAATGTTCGTTTTTAGAAAAATAATTCGCAATAGTAAAAATATATTAATATAAAAGATCGAAATGTAAAAATCACTATGTCCAAAATCTTCGCTTTAACTCGTGTAAAACGGCTCGAAGGTACGGCGGTGTCAACGTACAGCGCCGCCTACCAAAGTTACCCTTTTCTGGGAACTCACCAGGTTATATTATTTTTCGAATTGTAGATTGAATTATTACTTTTATTCTATCTTTTATAAGTGTTTGTTATAGTTTTTCATTTGAATTTAGCACAATTTTTGTATCTGGTTATCTTTTTTGGCATCTTTTTTTTCTCATTAATAAGACCTAATCCAAATAATTTAATAGTGTGTGACTTTTTTTAAAATTAAATTATTTGGATTAGGTCTTATTTTCTTTTATTAATTTGTTATAGTTTTTCATTTGAATTTAGCTCCATTTTTGTGTCTGTCTTTTTTTTTCTTCTCATAAATAGGCTGATGCTGTATTTGTGTACTCAATTGTTGCTTTTTTTTTATTAAATTATTTGGATTAGGTCTTATTTTCTTTTATTAATTTGTTATAGTTTTTCATTTGAATTTAGCTCCATTTTTGTGTCTGTCTTTTTTTTTCATCTCATAAATAGGCTGATGCTGTATTTGTGTACTCAATTGTTGCTTTTTTTGTCTGGTTTCTTTTTTGCAGTATTTTTTTTGAATCGTTTTTTTTTTCATCAATTGTTTCCTCACATGCTTGGAATTTTCTTTTTATGCCTGTCCTGGCTTTCAGTTTTATAGATTTCCTCTGCTTGGTTCTTATTTTACCTTTTTTTTTTTGAGCGTCTTCTGTCATGCCTCGGAAAGGCCGTGGAAGACTCACTCCCCTGACCGCTAGGCTATTTCTCTTGTTTACTTTTTTACCAATGCCTATAATTTTTCACCTGAAAGATTTTTTTTATTTGTTATTCAATAAACTATTATCACTTATTTTTGGTCTTCTTTTTATTTACTTATTTTACTGGGGGTTGGTGGAAGGAAGGTCTAAGCCGTTGGTTCGGCTCGAAGGTACGGCGGTGTCAACGTACAGCGCCGCCTACCAAAGTTAACCTTTTCTGGGAACTCACCAGGTTATATTATTTTTCGAATTGTAGATTGAATTATTACTTTTATTCTATCTTTTATAAGTGTTTGTTATAGTTTTTCATTTGAATTTAGCACAATTTTTGTATCTTTTTTGGCATCTTTTTTTTCTCATTAATAAGACCTAATCCAAATAATTTAATAGTGTGTGACTTTTTTTTAAATTAAATTATTTGGATTAGGTCTTATTTTCTTTTATTAATTTGTTATAGTTTTTCATTTGAATTTAGCTCCATTTTTGTGTCTGTCTTTTTTTTTCTTCTCATAAATAGGCTGATGCTGTATTTGTGTACTCAATTGTTGCTTTTTTTTTATTAAATTATTTGGATTAGGTCTTATTTTCTTTTATTAATTTGTTATAGTTTTTCATTTGAATTTAGCTCCATTTTTGTGTCTGTCTTTTTTTTTCATCTCATAAATAGGCTGATGCTGTATTTGTGTACTCAATTGTTGCTTTTTGTGTCTGGTTTCTTTTTTGCAGTATTTTTTTTGAATCCTTTTTTTTTCATCAATTGTTTCCTCACATGCTTGGAATTTTCTTTTTATGCCTGTCCTGGCTTTCAGTTTTATAGATTTCCTCTGCTTGGTTCTTATTTTACCTTTTTTTTTTTTGAGCGTCTTCTGTCATGCCTCGGAAAGGCCGTGGAAGACTCACTCCCCTGACCGCTAGGCTATTTCTCTTGTTTACTTTTTTACCAATGCCTATAATTTTTCACCTGAAAGATTTTTTTTTATTTGTTATTCAATAAACTATTATCACTTATTTTTGGTCTTCTTTTTATTTACTTATTTTACTGGGGGTTGGTGGAAGGATGGTCTAAGCCGTTGGTTCGGCTCGAAGGTACGGCGGTGTCAACGTACAGCGCCGCCTACCAAAGTTAACCTTTTCTGGGAACTCACCAGGTTATATTATTTTTCGAATTGTAGATTGAATTATTACTTTTATTCTATCTTTTATAAGTGTTTGTTATAGTTTTTCATTTGAATTTAGCACAATTTTTGTATCTGGTTATCTTTTTTGGCATCTTTTTTTTCTCATTAATAAGACCTAATCCAAATAATTTAATAGTGTGTGACTTTTTTTTTAATTAAATTATTTGGATTAGGTCTTATTTTCTTTTATTAATTTGTTATAGTTTTTCATTTGAATTTAGCTCCATTTTTGTGTCTGTCTTTTTTTTTCTTCTCATAAATAGGCTGATGCTGTATTTGTGTACTCAATTGTTGCTTTTTTTTAATTAAATTATTTGGATTAGGTCTTATTTTCTTTTATTAATTTGTTATAGTTTTTCATTTGAATTTAGCTCCATTTTTGTGTCTGTCTTTTTTTTCATCTCATAAATAGGCTGATGCTGTATTTGTGTACTCAATTGTTGCTTTTTGTGTCTGGTTTCTTTTTTGCAGTATTTTTTTTTAATCCTTTTTTTTTTATCAATTGTTTCCTCACATGCTTGGAATTTTCTTTTTATGCCTGTCCTGGCTTTCAGTTTTATAGATTTCCTCTGCTTGGTTCTTATTTTACCTTTTTTTTTTGAGCGTCTTCTGTCATGCCTCGGAAAGGCCGTGGAAGACTCACTCCCCTGACCGCTAGGCTATTTCTCTTGTTTACTTTTTTACCAATGCCTATAATTTTTCACCTGAAAGATTTTTTTTTATTTGTTATTCAATAAACTATTATCACTTATTTTTGGTCTTCTTTTTATTTACTTATTTTACTGGGGGTTGGTGGAAGGATGGTCTAAGCCGTTGGTTTTCGACCGCTACGACCCGGGTTCGATTCCCGCATTGGGCACTTTTTTCTGAAAAAATAAAAAAAAAAGCTCCAATGGCTTCTGATTCTTGCAAAAGTCCAACCCCACCAGCAAGCGCAAGTAATCAAACGGGGCTCTGGCACACTTGTACATGCAAAGTCGAACTGCTTTTCATACGTGTACCATTTTCAAAGACCCTGCTTAGGATTAAAACTTCTCAGAAGCATAACAATAGTACCAACCTAGAGGTTAACTGGTGTGGATGCATTCCTCTGGGAGTAAGACTATTGAGAAATTCAGTAGGGAGTTATTTTGCTTCTCCGCATTCTAACACTCCAACTGTTAACACTGTGGAAACACTGACTCATGTTTGGTAAGCAATTTCAGGGAAGAAACTATAGACATTGGATTAAATAAATTATTAATTAAATTGCATTAAATAAAAATTATTAGATTTAAATAAATATTATTCGAGTGAAAAAAAAAAGAAAAAATTAACAAATTAGAAAATAAAATTTCGAAAAATACAACTATATTGCAGATAAGATAAGAGGACCTTATTAAAAAATAAATAAACAAACTGTAATTCGACACTATCGATAATTCGACACTTTCGATAATTCGACACTTTCGATAATTCGACCATTTTAAAAATCAAATTTACAAGGTTGATTGTTGTTTAAATACAACTTTGATTTTGCATGCATAAACACAGGCTCTTGTAGCAAGAACCCAACTTTAGTGAAAACTGATGCCTCTTCAGAATGAATGGAAGACTGAAATCTGAAGGAGCAGAAGATATGGGTCATCTTTACATGTATGCTATCCAATGTTCGCACACTTGAAAAAGCTACATATAAAGTTGTCCGTGCGTAAACACAGGCTCTTGTAGCCAAGGTTTGGCCTTGAGCCTTATTTATAGTCATAGCAAAAGCCAACCTTAGTGAAAACTAACGCCTCTCTAGAATGAAGCGAAGGTTGGTATCCGAAGGGGCCAAAGATATTTCAGACACTATACAGTGTGTTCAACTTTGGGCACTGTCAGTATATGTGCTTCAAGGACATGAGAGCACATGCGCTGAAACACCATACGTGTTCCATCGCAAAGATCCTAAAGGCATTGGTGAAAGTATAAATAAATATTTTGGAAATGAAAAAAAAATACATATATATATAAGAAAATAAATTGGAATAAAAATTTACAAACTATATTTCAGAGTGGATACATATTTGAAAGAAAAAAGAAAATTGCAAACAACAAAACTATATTACAGATATGACATGAAAACTAACGCCTCTCTAGAATGAAGCGAAGGTTGGTATCCGAAGGGGCCAAAGATATTTCAGACACTATACAGTGTGTTCAACTTTGGGCACTGTCAGTATATGTGCTTCAAGGACATGAGAGCACATGCGCTGAAACACCATACGCGTTCCATCGCAAAGATCCTAAAGGCATTGGTGAAAGTATAAATGACCCATATATTCTGCTCCTTCAGATTTCAGTCTTCCATTCATTCTGAAGAGGCATCAGTTTTCACTAAAGTTTGCTTTTGCTATGACTATAAATAATATTTGGGTTCTTGCTACAAGAGCCTGTGTTTATGCATGCAAAAGCAAAGTTGTATTTAAACAACAATCAACCTTGTAAATTTGATTTTTAAAATGGTCGAATTATCGAAAGTGTCGAATTATCGAAAGTGTCGAATTATCGAAAGTGTCGAATTATCGAGTGTCGAATTACAGTTTGTTTATGTATTTTTAATAAGGTCCTCTTATCTTATCTGCAATATAGTTGTATTTTTCGAAATTTTATTTTCTAATTTGTTAATTTCTTTCTTTTTTTTTTCACTCTAATAATATTTATTTAAATCTAATAATTTTTATTTAATGCAATTTAATTAATAATTTATTTAATCCAATGTCTATAGTTTCTTCCCTGAAATTGCTTACCAAACATGAGTCAGTGTTTCCACAGTGTTAACAGTTGGAGTGTTAGAATGCGGAGAAGCAAAATAACTCCCTACTGAATTTCTCAATAGTCTCACTCCCAGAGGAATGCATCCACACCAGTTAACCTCTAGGTTGGTACTATTGTTATGCTTCTGAGAAGTTTTAATCCTAAGCAGGGTCTTTGAAAATGGTATACGTATGGTGATACAGTGCATGTGCTCTCATGTCCTTAAAGTAGTGTAGTTCTGTTGTTTGCAATTTCATTTTCTGATTTGTTAAAATTTTTCTTCTATAGTTTCTCACCTGCGGGTCCTTCGGGTAAACCCGGGGCGTTGCCCGGGTCACTCGGCTAGTAATAAATATATAACGGGTTTACTTTATTACGCCAAGAAACAAAGAACACTGTAAGAAGAACACATACTAGTTACTACAGATTTTAAAAAATTGAAATAGACAATTACATCTTCTATAAATACCTCATTTACATATATCTTCTTATATATATTTGTTTCCTTATGCAAATTGAACAAAAATGCCATAATTTTCAGCAATAGACGGCGCTAGATTGATGATACTATGTGAAAGGTCACAAAAATAAACCAATATTT
>CP092870.1:102808688-102837408 GCA_030710605.1 Cordylochernes scorpioides | reverse complement strand
ATGATAAGTGAAGACGTATGCAGGACAAACAAGCAATGATTACCCCATGAATCTATCAATGCAAATTTTATCTCTAGTTAAATCTCCTGAAAGAAAGAAGTTTAGACATCGCGATGGGGTCAGTTTGGCCAGTGTTCACCCCAAGAATAGCTGAGGTGGGAGGAGCAGTCAAAAGGGAAGAAGCCCATCAGGACGAGGAGTGAATTCATACTCCTTGTTGTTGATAGCAGCTATTTAATGATGCTACCTCTCTGTGACTTGCTTTGTTTTTATAGGGTTTGAAGGTAAAAAAAAAAATATTCGAACAGATCCTAACCATTCCTGTTTGTATATTTGGCCATCCTTGACACAGGGTTGTCGCATTAATATATATAATCTACATGTCTCTGTTTGTTCTACATATGTTTATACAATGCTTAACAAGATGAATTTTGACACCATATAGAGGCAGGTCAGGAAGATGACTGTCATATAAGATATCTAGGTAGTTAGAATGGACAAGAAAGGTGTTATGCCTGACCAAACCACTCATTGGAACGCCATGAAACTTTGGAAAGTTATTTAGTATAGTACTGGGAAGGTATCTAGCAAATAAAATTTTTGAAATAACTTTTCGCCCAAAAATAATCAAGATAAATATTCTAAAACGACACTTGATGTTACACCGCCTAAGTTTCTTTTTTTAGCGAAAAATCAAAAATTGTTTTTTCAAGGTGAAATATCGACTATTTCTATCCTTTTTGGATGAGGTATGAAAGGGTGAATTATGAAGAGTAATGATGAACCGAAAAATAAAAGTGTCCAGGGATGGGAATCGAACCCACAATGTTCTGCTTACTGGGCAGATGCCATGTCCACTAGGCTACCCCGGACGTATTTTTCCGTTCGTAAATGATACATAAAGTAACTTATAATACAATATAATACACTGCGGCCTGTGATTGTAAAATGACACTTGATATCACACCGCATGAGTTTCTTTTTTTAACGAAAAATCAAAATTTTTTATTTCAAGGTGAAATATCGACTATTTCTATCCTTTTTGGATGAGGTATGAAAGGGTAAATTATGAAGAGTAATGATGAATGGAAAAATAAAAGTGTCCAGGGATGGGAATCAAACCCACAATGTTCCGCTTACCGGCAGATGCCATGTCCACTAGACTACCCTGGACGTATTTTTCCGTTCGTAAATGATACATAAAGTAACTTATAATACAATATAATACACTGCGGCCTGTGATTGTAAAACGACACTTGACACTTCATCATTACTCTTCATAAATCACCCTTTCATACCTCATCCAAAAAGGATAGAAATAGTCGATATTTGACCTTGAAATAAAAAAAAATGATTTTTCGTTAAAAAAAGAAACTCATGAGGTGTGACTACCTAATAATATCCCAAAATTTCACGGCGATTGGATGTATGGTTTTTGAATCTATAGAGTACACACAGACAGACATTCAATTTTATATATATGTAAAATATTACGAAATACTGTCGAATCACTGTAATGTTGGGAGCTTTTTCGGTTGATGGTTGATAGAGTGGTTGGTTGCTTGTAAGAGTAGTAATTAGATCTTATCGACTCACTATAATATTTAACGATACCTTTTTGAGATTGGTTGAGTTGTCGATTGATTGATTGATGATTGTGGTGAGCGCAGTCGTTTGCTGAAGTAGTAAGGTATTCAAACAGGGGAAAAATAACGAGGACACAGGATTGGATTGAAATAGGCCAGCGATCAAGGGAGAAAGGGGTTTAGGCTATTTGGCGGATTTGACTATGGCTAGGCTGTCACATAGTGAACATTGGACTTATCTGCGTGATGAGGAAGATGGTGGCGAGGTCCTGACTCTGACAGGTCCAGCTGTGGTCCAGGTCAACTTGTTGCGATGCTGCCGGGCTCCTAACTAACTGAACTGAGTTCGCGATTTAACACGAAAACTTCTCAGGGAGTTGATTGGACGATTGTCGACCCGTGTAAGTTTTCCATTGGTTCCTAGCTAATCCTCCTGGACTCTGATTGGATCTTTTCTAATCCTTTGTCCTTGTCTTGTTCTGACATGCTCCCGGAAATGAAGGTTCTTGAACTCAGTTTTTATGAGTTCCTGGATAATAAAACCTGCTAATGACCGTTTCCTCTTTGATGGCCTTTCTCCCAGATTTCTAAGCCTTGTATTTATTAAAAATCTTTAGATCATACATTGCATACATATTGTGGTGGGATACATCCAGTTATGTACAAATTATGACAGATGCGCCCCCTACATGTGAAGAATTCAAGAAGGGGAAGCCTGAGTGAATTCTGTAAAGGGAAAAAAAATTTTGTGGGAAAAATTAGTTGTGGTTATTGAGAAGCTATATACAAGCATTGGTAGTGATATAAGAGATAAAAGCGAATGGTGTTGATGATATATAGGGGTTGAGTGTAATTAATAGAAATCAAAAATATTTTTAATTGTAAGAAATCAAAATGAATGCCATGGTACATAGTGGGATAAAAAAATGCGCCTAAACGATATTCTACTCGAGATGGGGAACAATATCGAGGGAATTCTATTAGGACTTTTGAGAAATCAAAAATAAAATAAGTTGGAAGAAATCAAAGTGAATGCCTTGGTGCATGGTGGAAAAGAAAAAGGCTTTTTGTAAATCAAAATTTAAAAAATATATAAAATATCTAATTTTAAAAAGGAAAACCAGTGAGTTTTCGTTGACAATAATTTTTTTAGTGGTTGATTTATGAACAAAATTAAAGAAGTTGTTATATAATTGGTAAATATTTGATTAAAATAAATGATTAGTATTTAAATTTGGATAAATGGTAAATTTGATTAAGAATTTTGATTTCAAAATAAGAAAATAATGTAAATGAATGGGAAAAGAAAAATGTATAGCGAGGTTCGCAAACTCCCTTCGTAATCAATTTACATGCCAAAATCTATGTCACGCCGCGCAATCATCAACCTTTATTTGCCTCGTAGATTTTTTTGTCTTTCCCATGCGACTCATGGGTAGAAACATGATCTTTCCCAATTGTGCTTTATTATTATGTATACAGGAGACATGGGAATCTAATTAACCTTACGTGTGTATTCTGTTTTTGTGTTTGTGTTGTTTTTCGAGATCTCAAGGCCGAGTGTATTATGTTAATGTGTCCCGAGCCTTAATGCGTTCTAGGGATTTTTGCGCAATTCCCTAGGGCACTCAAGATGTGCTCGCCCAATATCCACTTTTTATATCGGGTGTCATAACTGGAATCAAATCTTTGAATACAGGGTTCGAGGAAAGTCCTCGACCCTTCTAAAGTTGTTGTTTATTCCTTCCGGAAGAAACGTAACTCGAAAGCTTTGCTACCTAATTTTTCCTATCTTTTAAGTGGTAATGTGCGTGTTTTTGTTCATATTTAACCTTGAGATCTGCGTGTTGTTAAAGGTTTAATGTCTGTTGTGTCTGGGTGTAAGTTGGATATGTACCTAATGTGGAAAAATGTAAAAGTTTTTTGGAAGTCTTTAGAAAAAAGAAATATAAGAATAGAAATGTAAAATTCATTGAGATACTGAAAATGTATCAATATTGCTATTAATATAATTAAATTGTGTTTTTGTAAAAGTCTATATGTATGCTCGTTGTACTCGGATCCAAGATTGGTGACCGTTAATTTTGTGGATGGGGAAATGCGGTGACCTCAATTTTATGTGCCGGCCAAGAGGGGCCCGCGGGTTCTAAAATTGTCTTTTTCTCCCCGGGTGTAATTTGAGACCGATAAAAATGGCGGCCGTCTTTATGGGTCGCTGGTAGGCGAATGGTCTCTATTTCACTTCCGGCTTTCTAATTGATTTCTGGAAATTTCCTAATTTAACAGCTGAGGCCCTTTTAATTTTTCTAAGTTTTCTCCTAATATCACCCACACGAGACCTAGAAATTCTAAAATTGCTTGGCCTATATGGAAGATGGCTTCATAGACGGAATTTCCTATATGGAAGATGGCTTTTAAGATGGAATTTCCTATATGGAAGACTGTTTCTTGTAGTTGGTACAGCCGTCGGGGCCGTAGGGCATATATTAGCATGTGAATTATGAATATAAATGGGGCGAGTCTATAGGGCAGAACCAGAAGACAGATAACAGATATTAGGTGAAAAATGGGATATTGGTACATTTTCTCCCATGTTTTTGCCATGAATTGGAGCTTTTGAATATCGGGTTGGACTTCTATTGATTGTGGCGGATTTGGAACGGGGTGTTTTTGGGGATGGGCTATATCGCGTTTCTTGCGACTATGTGTGAATTGCGTAAATCGTTTTTTGGAAAAAATGGTAGGATCTAAATGACTGTCAGGTTCGCTGTTCGCCAGTTTGGTGGTCAATGGTTCTGTTGAAGAAATGTCAGGTGTAGTTGGTTTAAGTGGAAACGTGTAATCGTCTCTCTGTCGTAGATGGTGTAAATTTGTTATTGTTTGTATTGTGTGAGTGGTATGTTTTGTGTACGGATTTAGTTTGTTTCTGTGGGCTGTATCTGTGTCTCTTTGGAGAGGTTGGTGGGATTCATCAATACTTTTGGCGAATTTGCAGGTGGGACAGGTTTTTACCTGTTTTGCAATGTCTTGTGTCATGTTCTGCCAATAATATTGAGCGGAGATGAGTCTCGTCATCCTTGAGATATCTGGATGGCCGTGCTGTGTGTGGACTGTTTTAAGTAGTTTGTTTGTGAGTGGTTTTGGAACTATAATTTTAGTTACACCTTTTCGGGATAGGGTATGCAGTCCATTGTGATCAATGGTCAAGCTGGATTTTCCCAATGGGGAAGGCTGATGGCTCTTAATGAGGGAGGCGTCTAAGAAACCTCAGAACGGGTTACGAATTACAACGTCCGTTTCATATTGTTGTACTCCATTTATGCTACGGACCTCATATTCGTATCTCGATAGCCTTAATCTCCATCGAAACAATCTGCCTGACGGGTTTTTTGATCTCTTTCAGCCACTGCAATGCGGGATGGTCAGAAAATATTGTAAATTTTCTGTCCATCAAACAGACGCGGAAACTATCCACACTCTCCACAATTGCTAGGAATTGTAGTTCAGAGCTTGAATAATTTCGTTCGTGTACACGCAGAGAGCGGCTGAAATTCTGGACTGTATAGGTCTTACCATCAGGGTAGGCCTGTTTGAGGACGCCTGCGATGCCGAGTGTTGAGGCGTTACAGTACACCTGGCATGGCAGACCTTCCTGGTAAAGGTGTAACGTGGGGTGAGCTGTAAGGCTTTCTTTCAGGCTAGTGAACGCTTTCTGGCATTCGTCATCCCAGATCCACATGACATCCCTTTTTTGAAGGTTGACAAGTGGCGTCCGCAAGCGGGCGTGGTCCGGAATGAACTTTTTGTAAGCGATCACAGCGCTTAAGAAAGATCGCAATGTTTTGCGATTGTGTGGTTGTTGGGTGGCGTGGATTGTCTCTATGTTTTGTGTAGATGGTGTGGTTGTTTTAGTAGTGGTTGTGCATGTGTTTGCTTGGTGTCGTTGTCGCCTGTTGGTGCGAGTGTCGCGCTTGTTGCGCTGTTCGTGCGTGTGACTGTGGTGTGACGCCGTGTGGTCATATGTGTCTGTGTGTGAGCTGTCCTGTTGGATGGATACTGTCTGGGTGTTGTTGTTGTGAGTGTCGCAGTTGCTGAGGTGTACATGTGTGTGATTGTTGCATGATGATGTGTGATCACGAGTGGGCCTTATGTGTGAGTTGTCCTGTTGGATGGACACATTTTGTGCATTGTTGTTGTGATTTGAAGCCATTGTGGCCATTGTGCGTGCGCGTGACTAGATTGGCATGTGGGTGATTGGGTTTTGACCAATGGATGCGCTCATTGTGTGCCATGTGCGGAAGGTGGGTGTGCATGGTGAGTCCTTTGTGACATCGCTTGGCACTCCCAATACGTGCATTCATTGGGTACATGGTTGAAATGGTAGGTAGGGTAGACAATGGAGCGCCAAGCTGGAATATAGTGCCTTGGTTGAAGTCTATTGCTAACTTAAAATTACGGAGGGTATTTATGCTGAGAATTCCAAATGGTAGAGGTGCTTCCACCACATGGAATTTTCTTTTTTAGTTAGTTTACCTATTGTCAGGGGGAGGATTATTTTACCTATTGTTGGCAAAAAAACATTTATGGCCTGTAGGTCTAGGGACTGTTTCTTTAATTTTATATTAGGGAGGTTAGTTTTTAAAATTTTATATAGGTTATAGGGCACTATATTCAAACTTGCACCTGTGTCAATTAAAAATGGGGTGCCAGTTCAGGGGTTAGCGACAGTTTCATCGTCAACTGATTGACGATAAAGGGTTGAGGCCTTACCTCATTGCTGAAAGGCCTGCGCGGCTTGTACGTCTTCGGCGTGTGGTGGGGGACGCCGGGCTTGCTGCTGAGTTGGGGCTGTTTGCACTGCCCGCGCGTTCGCATGTTGAGTTGGGGCTGTTTGCACTGCCCGTGCGTTGGCGTGTTGAGTTGGGGCTGTTTGCACTGCCCGTGCGCTTGCGTGTTGAGTTGGGGCTGGCCTATACCGGCATTCGCTGTGCCAATGACGAGCGCCGCAGAACTTACAGTTTGACGGCGGAGTAGGTGTAGTCCATGCACCTGTTCTTCTGGGTGTGCTGGTGTATGGGTCCGACATGGTGGGCGGTTGTTCCTCGCGGTGTCGTGCAGTTGGTACGTTGGACCCGTGGATCCGCTGTGCCAGTCGGAACCACTCTCCCAGGTTCTCAGGAGGTACCACGCGGACTAGGCGCTGGTCGGAGAGCGGCAACCCCTCCGTCAGCATCTCGAGGATCACCTCCTGTGGGAGTCCCAGCTGTAACCCCATGGCGGTTTTCTCCCGGTAATACGTCTCCAGGTCTGCTTGACCAGCAAGCTTCATGGCGAAGTATTTTGCGAAGGATGCTTCGCTGGATTCTGGATAGAGATCCGTGAGGGTTTGCCTCACCTGGAAGTAGCTCTGGGTGGCCAACCGGAGTTTCCTGAAGAGTTCCAGGGGTTGGCGCGTCAGGTAGTTCGGCAACCGGAGTAGCTTATCGGGGGCGTCCACGTGGGCGTCGTCCATCTTTCGGTCGTAAGACTGGAAGAATTGGCGGGCGCTGTAGGATCCATCGAAGGGTGGTAGTTCCGCCTCTGTTCGTTCGGACGACCTTGCCTGGGCGAGGACTGCGGCCAACTGAAGCAAAACCCCCGCCAGGGGGCTCGGCTCGCCGTTTCCAGCCGCCTCTTCTTCCCTCGACAGGTTGCCGCTATTTTTGACTTCTGTGTTCTATTCGCTTTCCATTTTATCCTGTTGACTCACTGTAAAATGTTACGAAATACTGTCGAATCACTGTAATGTTGGGAGCTTTTTCGGTTGATGGTTGATAGAGTGGTTGGTTGCTTGTAAGAGTAGTAAGTAGATCCTATTGACTCTATAATATTTAACGATACCTTTTTGAGATTGGTTGAGTTGTCGATTGATTGATTGATGATTGTGGTGGGCGCAGTCGTTTGCTGAAGTAGTAAGGTATTCAAACAGGGGAAAAATAACGAGGACACAGGATTGGATTGAAATAGGCCAGCGATCAAGGGAGAAAGGGGTTTAGGCTATTTGGCGGATTTGACTATGGCTAGGCTGTCACATAGTGAACATTGGACTTATCTGCGTGATGAGGAAGATGGTGGCGAGGTCCTGACTCTGACAGGTCCATCCCTACTGAATCTATACTTGTCTACACTCTCGAAAAATTTTTCCCGGGTCCCTTGAAAAATACTCGATAAGTTGAAAAAATCAGTATTAATTGGTCCACTCGGTAATTTGAATTTGAAGGAATAGTATCTTGCCACAAACGAAGATTTGTAAATAACTGTATTTAGCAAATGTACCAGGTTTCGCACAGTTTTTATCCAAGTAAAAGTTTGCCTAATGAACATTTGTAGAAACGATTCTAGAAAACATCCAATCCACCTATATATTGATTTATAAACGTGCATACCAGGTCTATTAGTATGAAACGCGAAAATTTTCAGTGAATTCAAAAGTTCACCAATTCCATACAACAAAATATATTTTATTCAAAGTAATTGCCCTGATTAGCTATACACTCGGACCACCTTTCAGGCAATTTTCGAATTCCTTGTCTGAAAAATTCTATTCCTTTTGAGTCGAACCAGTCAACAAGCCATTTTCAGAGTATGTCTTAGTTCGAAAATTCCTAGTTTTTTAGGGCGTGTCCTAAAGATGTGAAAAGGTGGTAGTCCGACGGCCACAAAGTCTGGTGAGTACGGCGGGTGGGGTAAGAGTTCCCAGCCCAAGTCTTTTATGGTGTTTTTGACCACTGTAGCGTTGTGGGCTGGGGCGTTGTCATGCTGCATTATCAGCTTGTTGTGCTTTTCACGGCAGGCCCCACGACTTTTGGCACATAGGATTGCTAAAATAGATCGATTTCTCATCAGAAGTTACGATTTGGTGCAAAAATGACTTCTTTTCATGCCTGGCGAGCAGCCCTTTGCAGGTTACTAGACGCCGTTCTTGCTGCCTTTCGCTCAACTCTTGGGGGACCTATCTGGAAAGCTTTTGGGTCATTCTGAGACTGTTTAAACGTAGAGAAACAGAACCTTGAGACACCTGGAGCTGTTTCGCGAGTTTCTCCTGCGTTTGGGTACTGTCGTCATCCAACAAAGCTTGTAGTTCAGCGTCCTCGAACTTTTGGTGCGGTTTTACACGTGGTTCATTATCAAGTTCGAAATCGCCACTTTGGAATTTTTTAAACCACCTGTAACACTGATTTGCTCAGAGCGTGGTCGACGTGAACTTCCTCGAGCATTCGGTGGGCTTCAGTGGCACTTTTCTTCCAGTTGAAGGCGAACAACAAAACTTCCCGCAAATGGGCACTTTTTGGCTCGGAAATCACCATTTTCCACGGGCTCCAGAAATTTTCCACGATTTGAATTTTTCTAAAACTCCACGCATGCTGATGCCACGTGAGTCAAAAAACAAAATGCCTTCAACAGCGCCACCGTTGGCTCAAATAAAGTTGCACAGCGGCCTCTGGCGCCCATTTTCTTTTATCTCTCTCATTTCGTAGAAGGGGGGGATGGACGTTGGAATTTCACATACCAGGGGCCTCTGCGGAACCCAACATTGTCACATTTGTTAATTTGATAATTAATTATTTATTTTTTCTCAATGAATTATATATATTGATTTAAAATTTCATTTTTGTTATCATCATCACATACAATGTAATTTTTTATATAAACAAACGATAATAAACAACAATTAGGGGCTCAAAAATCATTTATTATGGTTAGCAGCTCCTTAAATAAAGATATTTTCACAACAACAATTAAAGTGGAATCAGTATTTTTATAATACAACAGCAAATTAAATTAACAATGTAAAAATATATTTTAGCATTTAACACAAAAACGTTATACTTTTTCTTTAAATATATATTATATAATATTGAAATGCAAAATATTTTTTACGTCATTGGAATATTATGTTACTAAATTCTCAAATTAAATTTATTACACTTGGAAAACATTTTAAGCATTGTTACAATTTATAAATATAATTTCACCAGACGCCGCTAGAGGCGCTGCTTGCGAGTGAAAGTAGAAAATTTGCAAATAAAATTGCAAAGAATATTTATTTCAAATCAAATTCAAACCAGAAATCTTCCCAGTAGTATAGTAAATAACTTCCTAAAGTTTCACAGCGATTGGATAATCTTACCTTTTAAAAACATTCATCGTGTGAACAAACTAACATTCATCGTGTAAACAAACCACGTGTTGGAAAAGAAGGCGTCCAAAGCAGCCAATGGGAGGCCGACGGAAGCAGCTATGGGATGCAGCGGCTAAAATGAGAAAACAAATACAGAAAAACTCTGTAACCTGTAACCTTTCGCTAGAATTTGCCCTGATCTCCGATTCTTTTTGTGTAAACATTTATATATATAATTAATTAAATAATACTTTACTTATTTTCTTAAATTATAATAAATATAATTTCCCTCCTGTTTTCGTCTAATATTTTAATAGTGCTATAAGCAGCGACACCTTAATTTTGAACCTTCAACCCCGCCACCAAGAATAGAGGTGAGTGACTACCTCTATAGAACTTAGATCGTCGTCACAACACAGAGTGGCGGTGAAATCGCAATACCACGTGTTAATTATTAACCAATCAAATTTTATTTTATTTTATTTCAACACACAAACGCGATATCCTGTCGATTTACATTTTTTTAAAAACAGAAACAGTTATAAAATTTTTACAAAAAAAAAGTAATTGAAATAAAAAGATAAAAAAATAATATATATATATATATATATTAGGAACTTGAACCTTTCAGGTTTGAAAGAAAATCATGAATATATTACAAAAATAGTTAAACTTATGAAAATTCTCTCTGCTATTAACAAATTAATATAGATCTACAACAATATTTATTGTCTGTTGTCTAGCGGTGAAGAAGAGTGGGCATTCCAGCAGTAGGTGTCTCGAGTCCTGGAATTCGTTGCCACAATGACAGCTAGAGTCTTCAATCGCGCCAATTTTTGATAAAAATCCATTAAAATTTCCATGGTTCTTTATAAACTGGGTATTATAAAAATTGGAGCGGAAACCAATCAAATTCATTTATCGTCGCGACCAGTGCTGCGCCCAAGCGGTAAAAGGCTGGAACTAACACTTTTTGGTTTTTTATTTTTTTTTTAAAAGCCATTAACCTTTTTAGTTTTTTAAATAGCCTATATGTTAAACGAAATCTTCGGCTACCTACATGCGAAATTTCATAAAGATTTATTCTGTAGATTTTGCGCAACGCGATAACAAACTTCGATTTTGGATTTCATTTTTATAGATATAAGGAAGGAAGGATAAGGATAAGGAAGGACAAGGAAGGAAGGAAGGATAAGGAAGGAAGGATAAGGACAAGAAAGTATATATATATAGATAATATTATAAAATATTAAATTAGTATTAAAAAAGTATACAATTCTAAAAATATATTTATAAATTAGTTTTAAAAATATTTTAATCAATATTATTTTTCTCTCTATGAATATTATATATTTTAAAAGTATGTTTGGCACCACCCCCTACACCACCCCCCTCCCATTGCCGTTTATTTAGAAAAATCTCTAGGGTTAATAAGAAACCAAATTGTTTATTTATTTATAGTTTTAAAAAACTCTGGGCTTAATATTATTTTTAGTATAATACATTTATTAACCAAATTACAAAACTATTTTAGACGCGTAATATTCTTTTTAAAATAATACAATTTTATTTATTAATATTAGCCCTTTATTCAAATGAAAATTATTTTTTTTAGCTATTTTCGAGAATTTTGATAACATAAACCAGTGAGTATAAAAATGCCTATTTTACTATTTGTGGAGCGTTCCCAGTTAATGGTAACTTTAGTAGGCGGCGCTGTACTTTATACCGCCTACCTTCGAGGCGTTTTACATGAGTTAAAGATACAATTTCGGTGAAATACTTTGAATTTTACCAATTTAAATATATAAATTAAAATTTAAAAAAATGATTAACAGTTAAAAAAAAAACATTTTTTAAAATAAAATATTGAACTAATTTTTCTAAAAACGAAAATTATTATTTTAATTATCTGGTTCAAATTCACATAAATAGGTACCGCTCAGCAAGAGCAACCTAGTTCATGATAATTGAACAATGACATAATAACACTGGATTCAATCCCGGTTCATGACTGTCGGGAATCGAGGGGGTTACCCACTCGTCCACCGACTTATTTTTAATTATCTGAAACTAACCTAATTCAACTTATCTAAAACTAACCTTATTAGCGATTGAACTAACCTAATTTAACCTATTTGAATCTAACCTATTTTAATTAATGAAACTAACCTTTTTATAACACACCTTAAACTAACCAAATTTATAGCCTATCAGAAACTAACCTAATTTATAACCCATCTAAAACTAACCTATTTTACCTATTGGAATATAACATAAAGTCATGTTATTAAAAATGTATTAAGATTTTTTTTTACAAAGTTTATTAATCACATCTTATACAATATTTGTAAAATAAATATAAAACCTGTGTATAAATACATGACTTGAAAATTTGTCACTTAAAATATTTTATTCTAAACTATACCGAGATTTTTTTATAAAGAGAAATAAAAAAATACATAATTGATTAGATACAAAAGTGTGAACCGGAAAGTCGATTTTTTTAAAAATGTTATTTAATATAATTAATATTTAATAATTATATTTAATAATTATTATTAATATATTATATTTAATAATATATTATAATATATTAATATTAATATATTATTAAAATATTAATATATTAATATATTATATTTAATAATTATATTTAATAATTATTTAATATAATTATTTAATATAAACATATTTTAATTTAATTTTGAAATGAAAAGGTGTGTAAAAATGTATATGAAGACCTTTTACATTTGCCCAAATATTATTTACATGTAAAAAAATCATTTTTATATATAAACGGTAAATATAGATTGAAAAATATTAATTTAAAAAAATGTAGAGTACGAAATATTTCAATTCTTAGTTATATTTATATAAATTGTTTAAATATAAAGGGGGACACACAAAATATAGCGCTCTTAATCAAACTTGAGTGTAAAACGCCTAGAAGGTACGGGTACAGCGCCGCCTACCAAAGTTACCCTTAACTGGGAACGGGCTCACTATTTGTTTGTTTTGAACAAAAGCAAAAGAAAACTTTCTACTACCAAATATAAATAGTACCGGACCTATATAGAACATTTATAGTGAAAGCAGAAGACAAAGGATGTGCAGTGCAGAAACAGCTAGCATGAAAGTTTTTAAAATGAGAACTAAAAATACACATGCAAATAACGTGTCAACTACAATATATGTATATTAAAAATAGCACTAAATCAAACAATTATAATAGAGCTTTAAAATATATAGGTAAATTTAATTCTGACACCTTACACCACTTATTCTTCTTTCTTATCTCCACTCAATCATATTAGAGTATCAAACTTGTAAAGCTTGAGACTTTTGATGGTGTCTGCTGGGAATAAGTAGAGCTCATCAATGGTGAGTCAATAATGTGTTTTGGGGTTGCAGGTTGAGAATTGCACTTAGTACAAAGCAGGAAAACCTTGCAACCCTTCTGGAAAGTCGTTGTTCATAGATGACCAGGCTTAAGTCTGGAAATCAAAGACTGTTGTTCTCTTGGGAGGACAGAATTGGTGCTTGTCCCTCCTGCTCTGTACCAGTCATGTGCAGCATTAGATTTCTATTCCTGCAGGCATTGTGTTTTGATGGTACATTATACCTAAAATGTTAAACGTATTTATAATATAAGCTATATTATATAAACTACCTCTCTAATGCTATGATGTATACAAATATTGACAATTGAATCTGCTAACCTAACTTTTCTTTAACAAGTTAAAATGGGAATTTTTATAAATCAAAAGTCTTATCAAAATTACCAGGGTTATTGCTCACTTCCTTGTTCACTGCAGCTGGGTTTGAATGCTGACATGAACTATCCTATATAAAATTTATCATAAAAATTAATTTGAATAGAATTTTTTTTCTTTACACACATTTATGAATATATATAATTTGGGTTATATAGATTAGAAACATATAATATAACAAGACCACATCCTCAAATAAACACAGTAAAACCCTTCTATAATGAACCCCAATGGGAGTGTACTTTTGGTTAACTATAGCCATGGTCTGTTTGATTTCACTTCTCAAAATTGTATATTGTATAATTAAAGAACAGCTATACACACTGGAAAATGCTGCCTCTTAATAAATACCACTTTGTTTCATTTCCCTAAATTAACCCATTTCCTTAACATAATGATGAATATTTAAAGAAGTCATTTGATGATAGGTTTTTCTTATCATTAGCATAAATGTACCCCTATGTCTAATTTAAAAATTAAGAGAAAACTCTTAAATGAGCTTTATTAAATATAGATTAAGAAACAAATTTATTTTTAAAAACATCTTTATCCTTTAATATAATACAAAGTTTACTTGAAGAAATGTTTTCAAATCCTTTGAAATCATTCTTGAAGCATATCCCTTTAGTATTTTCCTTCCATTTCCAGTTTCTATTTATTTTCTGAAGTCTAGATTTTGTTTTGAACCTGTTTTGCAAACCTCTGTAGGCTCTAAGATAACTATCGTTCATGGAATTAAAATATTTTTAAAATATAAATTAATTGCCATCTGTCGATTAAATGCATAACACTTAAATTTACTGGCAATATTTTCTTTTATAATAAAACCAATAAATATTGTCTCTACAGACCTTACTGCAATGATAAAAGTTATTGAATGAGCGGGCTTGGCTCTCAGTGGTGAGTCAGTACAGCCAAGCCCTCTCATTCAATAACTTTTATCATTGCAGTAAGGTCTGTAGAGATAATATTTGATGATATTATTTTTAGCCAAGGTTAAACTAGCTAGATATTAAACTCTTCTAAAAGTGCATGCTAACACATACCATCGTAGCAAATGTTGGGGTTGATTCCTCTTTGTAAATTTTTTAAATATTTTAAACAAAATTTATTTCTAGTAGATAAGTTGCATTTTCTTATTTTAACATGTTCTGAAAATTTGCCTGTGTTATTTCTCTTTGAAAAGCTTTGATAGTGGATTTTTTCTATTAATAGCTTTTATTTTTTTAGAACACCTTTCTTTGCCTTTTTTCCCCTTCATTTTGTAAGCCATTTGCCTTTTTTCTATTTCAAATTTGATGAATGCAAAGAGTTATTCAATAAAAAGTATAATACAGTCGAACTTGGATAATTCGAACCCCAAAGGACCATAAAAAAATTCGAATTATCCAAAAATTCGAATTAAAGATGTTTTGAATAAAGGCTTAAGGCTTCTAGGGACCAAGATAAATATTCGAATTAAAAAGGTTTTCAAATTAAAGAAGTTCGAATTATCCAAGTTCTACTGTATATAAAAACGTATATAACATGCAGGAAAAATGAATGTAAATGTAAGCAAACAATACGCTTAATAGTTTTTTTAAAATAGTGTTCTGTGAGCTTAAACATGCTTTTTTTATTTTAAATAATCTCTTGATAACAATTTTAAGTTTGTTATTAGCCTAATTTTTATATTAGATTTATAATTTTGTTTGCAACCGAAAATTAGGTTAGTTATAGGGTAGTTCGGTATTTTAATCAAAGGTTTGTTATAACAATGGTATTTTTAATGGAATGAAATTGGAGATTACCGTATGTTGTTATAAGGGAAGGTTTACTATATCCTGGGTTCTATTTAGGAGGGTTTTATTGTATATTGTGGGATTTATTGTGATATACTTTGTTACAGAAATGGAATGTGTTATTATTTTGTATATGTTCTAGTTACCATATATATATAGATGGGAAAATAAGAAATCAAATAGGAAAAGTTGCTGATATAAAAAAAGGCCAACCCTGATGGCTCACATGAGCATTTTAGATGGCAGAGCGCCATCTAGTCAATTTTTTTTTTATATTCACTCAGATGGTGCTGTGTCATCAAAAATACTGTGAAGAGTCAAGGAATGTGTGTTTTTTTTTTAAATTTTCAATAAATATATTTATTAGAAACGAAAGCGGTAAAAATATAAATAAATAAATAAAAATATATTTTTATAACATAGTTTGCAGGATGAATTTATTCATGTACCAATATAATAGGGTCAAATCCGAAATCATGTTATACAGGTTGGCTTTTTAAAAATCTAACTATGATCACGTAAAAAGTATATTGACCTCATGAAACCTGATTTTCAGTTATTTTTTAATACAACCTAAATTATTTCTTGCTAATAATTAATGTCTGGTGAGATTCTTCATTTTGTTAGTATTTTCTAAAACTAATTTCTAATAATCTATCTATAACCCAAAAATTTTCTCAATGCTATGAATTTAGACTAAATACAAAAATTACTATTGCTTTATTAATAATTTTTAATTAGGAAGAAATGTATATAAGATATTTTTGTTTGTAAATTAGCCAAATTTTTTCACACAAAATTATATTTCAACTCCATATTTCATATATTTTCAATAAATGGAAATTATCTTTGAAAATTGTAAATTAATTCTATTTGACACACATGAAGCATTTATTGAGACACTAGCCGAATGACCCGGGCAACGCCCAGGTTTTACCCGATTAAATGTTTTTATTCAAATACTATTCGTTACAATTATAAATTGGCGCCGTAAATGTCACTCTTGTGAAACGTCCCGCTCCAACTTTGTGTCAGAGAAGCAATATTTTTATAAAGAGATGATCTGGCTTTGTGTCTTCTCGAAATGAACGTTTTTCTGTTAGAATTTTGTTCCTGCACACTAAATATGAACTGGCTTCACCCGTGGTCTCAGCTTTTTGGAATGTTTCCTGATATAATTTTGTATCTGATAATCAAACATGATACAGCAATATTGTCATCATCATTTTCTGACTAAAAAAAAACTTTTTTTATCCAGAACCTGTCAATTTCATTTTTTATTGGCTAAAAATCCGATATAATCCGATAAATTATTATTATATTATTATTATTATTTTATTATTTATAACTAGCGGACGTACCCGGCTTCGCCCGGGTTTTACCGAGTAAAAGTTTGTCTAACGAATCTCTCGATAAAGTGAACATTTTTTTCCCGGTCCCTTGAAAAATACTCGATAAGTTGAATAAAATCAATATTAATTGGTTCCCTCGGTAATTGGAAGTTAAAGGAATAGTATCTTGCCTTGGAATTGTATCATTATTCTTGTATGGATGTACCTGGCTTCGCCCAGATTTTACCCGAGTAAAGGTTTGTTTAACGAATCTCTCGATAAAGTGAACATTTTTTCCCGGTCCCTTGAAAAATACTCGATAAGTTGAATAAAATCAATATTAATTGGTTCCCTCGGTAATTGGAAGTTAAAGGAATAGTATCTTGCCTTGGAATTGTATCATTATTCTTGTATGGATGTACCCGGCTTCGCCCGGGTTTTACCCGAGTAAAGGTTTGTTTAACGAATCTCTCGATAAAGTGAACATTTTTTCCCGGTCCCTTGAAAAATACTCGATAAGTTGAATAAAATCAATATTAATTGGTTCCCTCGGTAATTGGAAGTTAAAGGAATAGTATCTTGCCTTGGAATTGTATCATTATTCTTGTATGGATGTACCCGGCTTCGCCCGGGTTTTACCCGAGTAAAGGTTTGTTTAACGAATCTCTCGATAAAGTGAACATTTTTTCCCGGTCCCTTGAAAAATACTCGATAAGTTGAATAAAATCAATATTAATTGGTTCCCTCGGTAATTGGAAGTTAAAGGAATAGTGCCTTTGAATTGTATCATTATTCTTGTCTCAAATAAATTGCCGTGTCATCCTGAATTTTGTCTTTCCTAATTTTCTACATTACAAAATCATCGTATCATCATGATAATATTTAGAGCAGATTGTTGAATTATAACAGATAAATTATAATATTTATCTTGATTATTTCTAGGCGAAAAGTTATTTCAAAATTTTATTTGCTAGAAACCTTCCCAGTACTATACTAAATAACTTCCCAAAGTTTCATGGCGATCCAATGAGTGGTTTGGTCAGGCATAAAGGACAAACAAACAAACAAACAAACAAACAGACACACATACATTCATTTTTATATATATAGATAATTATTATTATTATTATCATTAGATAATGATAATGATCATAATGATGATGCGCGCGCATCCGTTACAGCGATGAGGAATTGAGGAAAGACGGTCGTGACTATATATATCTATATATATAAAATTGAATGTCTGTCTGTTTGTTTGTACAAACTTTATTATTTTATTATCAACATATATAGTCACGACCGTCTTTCCTCAATTCCTCATCGCTGTCACGGATGCGCGCGCATCATCATCATGATCATTATCTAATGATAATAATAATAATTATTATTATTATTATTTTATTATCAACATATATAGTCACGACCGTCTTTCCACCGTCATGTCACGGATGCGTGCGAATCATCATTATGATCATTATCATTATCTAATGATAATAATAATAATAATTATTATTATATTATTATTATTATCAACATATATAGTCACGACCGTCTTTCCACCGTCATGTCACGGATGCGCGCGCATCATCATTATGATCATTATCATTATCTAATGATAATAATTATTATTATATTATTATTATTATTATTATTATCAACATATATAGTCACGACCGTCTTTCCACCGTCATGTCACGGATGCGCGCGCATCATCATTATGATCATTATCATTATCTAATGATAATAATAATAATAATTATTATTATATTATTATTTTTAATATATATAGTCACGACCGTCTTTCCTCAATTCCTCATCGCTGTCACGGATGCGCGCGCACAGGGAGGTCACATGCTCGCCGGCAGCCAACGGGCGCGCGCCGCCGGCATTACGTCATAGATTATAAACACAAGGTAATAAGGCCAAATAAAAAAATAGTGTGTGATAAGGCACAATTTGGATTATCTACTTATATAATTGCCTTATTCTGTCTGTGTGAAGTTCACGGATAGATTTTGGTCAGAATGGATAAAATAAAAAAAGTGTCAAGGGATGGGAATCAAACCCACGACCTTCCACTTACCGGGCAGATGCCATGACCACTAGGCTACCCTGGACATATTTTTCCGTTCACATTTTTATTTTTATATTTTCAAGACACACACAGTTTGGGGCGGGACGTTTCATAAGAGAGACATCCACGGCGCCAATTTATAATTGTAATGAATAGTATTTTAATTAAAACATTTTAAAAATATATACGCACTCGGGTAAAACCCGGGCGTTGCCCGGGCCATTCGTCTAGTTAATATATATAGTCACGACCGTCTTTCCTCAATTCCTCATCGCTGTCACGGATGCGCGCGCATCATCATTATGATCATTATCATCATCTAATGATAATAATAATTATTATTATTATATTATTATTATTATTATTATTTTATAATTAATATATAGTCACGACCGTCTTTCCTCAATTCCTCATCGCTGTCACGGATGCGCGCGCATCATCATTATGATCATTATCATTGTCTAATGATAATAATAATAATAATTATTATTATATTATTATTATTATTTTATAATTAATATATAGTCACGACCGTCTTTCCTCAATTCCTCATCGCTGTCACGGATGCGCGCGCATCATCATTATGATCATTATCTTCTATAGAAGCTTCTATCTTCATAATTATGTATATTTACAAAAAGTCAATTCGCTCGCGCCTCTAGCGGTGAAAATGAGGGGTAATACCAGCTGACCTAATGTACATGTAAAGTTTCGAGCGGGACGTTTCACAAGAGTGACATAATTTTATAAATGTAACAAATAGTATTTGAATAAAAACATTCAATCGGGTAAAACACGGGCGTTGCCCGGGTCATTCGTCTAGTCTTTATATATTTAAAATCAAAATTTGTCTGTCTGTTTATCGATAAACTCAGAAACTACTTAACCAAATGTCACTAAATTTTCCACATAACTACCAATGACCCTGAAGATGAAGAATTCACAATGCAATAAAATTAAGTAAAAAAAAATATTTTAAAATCTATATTTTATCTTTGTGTATAACTTTATTTATATAGCCACTTGCTATATATATTTGACCATTTAGAACTTTGGGAAAAGTAATAAAGCTATTTTTTGTCAGATTTCCTTTTTTCGTTTCGTTTTATTTCCCAAATTCCATTAAATTTTTATTAAAAATTATCATCGTTATTAAGAAGGTTTTCAATGTGTCTGTATTCAAATTATTAATGACATTTTTGAAAGTAAAACAGTGTATACGGTATTAAATATGTATAATGGAACAATGGCTTAAAATATAATAGAAAGTAAGCTGAATGAGAAGACAAAAAAAAATGTTGAAAATTCCCTATGAATTGAAATGAAGTGATTTTGCCTATAAAATATCAAAAAATATTGAAGCGATGCAGCAGAGAAATAGAAGAGAAGACGTGGGGAAGCCAAGAGAGAAGGTATGCCGGGGCTCCTTCAGGGAAGTGTGGATTGACGAAATTCCAGAGGAGGGGGGTGGCAGACGGTCGGGAGGCAGTCCAGCTGACGCCGCCGCCGGGAAGGGATCAGCCGAGTCCAGCTGGTGTCGCCGTGTTGTGTGCCGAATAGACATGGCAGTCTGGAGGAAGAAGTCTGTCTGGTGACAACGGGACCTGCAGCAGGGAGAACGGCGGGTAGTGACAACAGACGCAGCAGGTGGGCTCCGAACGTTTTGGCCGTATGGACTGACCGGGAAGACGGTAGCGGAGAAGGATCCCTCTAGTGGCGGGCATTGAAGGCAAGTCAATCTTCTACTGTATAGTTACTTATCTACTCTTTAAATCTCTTACAATAATATACCACACTAAGCTGTATCCTAAAGAATCCACATTGTCTTCTCAGTAAACCTTGAACGCAGACATCGACGGCTGAGAAGCGTCGTAACATTTGGTGTCAGAAGTGGGATACAGCTTAGTTAATTTTAATTGAAGATTTTATTTTGCGCTAATTTAAAAAGGAAAATGGAAAAACTAACCGACCTCGAAATTGAAAAATTCACAAAATTGCTCAAACTAATAAGCCAGAAAGTAGATGAGCTCGGAGAAAACTTGGATTCTCGGTTTAGCCGACTCGAGCATATTCGGAATGTCAAACGTTCTGCCACACCCATGTCTTGCGAAGTTAAGTTCAATGTACTACCGCCAGAAAGTCCGGATGGCTTTTCAAAAACAATCACAGCAGCCAATAGCCCACGTATTCAATGTCTGAGGGGACAAAAGACGATCCCAGGTGATGAAGATCCCGACAAGACCATCACAACAAAGATCATCACGTCAGGAGACGTTGTAAGTGAACTGCCAGAATCTACGCTAGAAGATTCTCCCGTGATCCAGAAGTCCGAAGAGTGTCGACATCAGGAAATGATCCAGACTGGTTGTGTAGCGGAGGAGGGTGAGCTGATCGCCTCCGACAACGGCTGTGGCACGAGTGTTTTGTATAAAATCAAGCGGACGGAAGGAGAATGCCCTCAAGGTGATATACAGAGCGAAAATTCAACCCCTGGGATTCTTTCTGAAATACTCCATGAGAACAGCAACGATCTTGGCGAGCTGCAGTGTGACAGCGTGGCTGACTTCAGCGACAGTGTCAGACTGTCAGGGACTACAGCGGCGATCCAACTGGACGGGACGGAGCTGGATGCTCCGTGGAAGTGCGACAAGGCTAGATGGTCGAAGCGCCCTGAAGTTGGAGCCGGCAACCCGACTGAACGGGATAGAGCATTGGACGCTCTGTGGAAGTCCGACGACAATGTCTGTGACGCGGAAGTCGCACGCAATGTGTCAGCGCCGTCGTCTGCAATGCAAGCTGAAAAGATGTGCCAAGAATGTGCACCATTCATCTTCGTTCCTTCGCCCGACAAGGTGCAGATCAAGCAGCCACCGCCTAGGAAAAGTTCTACCGACCTTGAGACTGCCACGGGATCCGACACCTCCAGAAGGTTTGAGAAATCCACAGCCCTGTGCGTGGTCGACACTAAGGAGCCCAGGTTTGAAGGGTTAGGAAAAAGAGAGCCTCTAGAGCAAGAGAGTGGGAAACCTAAAGAAGAAAAGGGTGGCAACGATATGGACAGCGTGGATCAGGTGGACGAATCCACTGTAAAGATCGGCGATCTACAGCCCCGTCGTGGAAGGAAGCGGCGAAAGCGCAATACAAACGATCACAACCGTTTGTACATTGCGGCTACAGAGTGTTCACAAGGAGAATTCAAAATATCAGATGGGAGCATCGTAGGCAGTGAAATATGGCCGCCATCTTGTGGAGAACCACCGCCCTGTGCTAGACAGCGAGACCAATCAATGGCGTCGGCACTGGTTCAGAGTGGAAAGAAAGCCCGAGTTGAGATGTGGTTCTGCAAACAAGGGTTGGTGTTAACCCTGCCATTACGCTTCCGGGAGGCTGACGACCCTCATGTGGCCAGAGACGTCAGGGAGATCAAAGGGCCGCCGATCAGCGCCTCTGGTGAAATCAGCCTTTTCGGGACGAAAAGGATTGAGAAGGGGGCAGTGAAGTGATGCAGCAGAGAAATAGAAGAGAAGACGTGGGGAAGCCAAGAGAGAAGGTATGCCGGGGCTCCTTCAGGGAAGTGTGGATTGACGAAATTCCAGAGGAGGGGGGTGGCAGACGGTCGGGAGGCAGTCCAGCTGACGCCGCCGCCGGGAAGGGATCAGCCGAGTCCAGCTGGTGTCGCCGTGTTGTGTGCCGAATAGACATGGCAGTCTGGAGGAAGAAGTCTGTCTGGTGACAACGGGACCTGCAGCAGGGAGAACGGCGGTGGTGACAACAGACGCAGCAGGTGGGCTCCGAACGTGTGGCCGTATGGACTGACCGGGAAGACGGTAGTGGAGAAGGATCCCTCTAGTGGCGGGCATTGAAGGCAAGTCAATCTTCTACTGTATAGTTACTTATCTACTCTTTAAATCTCTTTCAATAAATATACCACACTAAGCTGTATCCTAAAGAATCCACATTGTCTTCTCAGTAAACCTTGAACGCAGACATCGACGGCTGAGAAGCGTCGTAACAATATACTGGATTGATACACCTTCAAAATGGTTAAAATGGCATTCATTAAGCCAAACAGTGTGAAAAAGTAGATACAGTAGAGCTTCCATTGTGAGGATGCCTAAATTCGTAGCTTAACCCGTCTCTCCAAGAGGCAGTCTCTTATTAAAGGTCTATTAGAGATTCTTTAATATCAATTAGAATCTCCAATGAGAGACCACCTACAGGAGAAACAAGTTGAGTCATGTTTTTAGGTGGTCTTTCTTAAGAGTCTCTATTTACATATATTAAAATCAACATTTTCTTACTGTTACGTTTAATTACTGCTAATCTATATATAAAAATAGATGTATGTCTGTCTATATGTCAATTATTAATTGGACTGAGCGAGTATTGTGAGTTGCATTATTCTATATGGTCTGGAAGCATATTAAAATTAAATATACAAAATTTGAAAGGAAATTTGGAAATTTGTCCGTTCTTGGCCAACATGACAACCCAGAAGACTGAAAATTGGTCAGCTAGCATTGTCATCAGGTTTGAACATGTGTACCAAATTTCATATTTCTAGGTGCCTTATAAGTATATTAATAAAAATTGATTACAAGATTTGGCGACAGACATCCAGACAGACAGACATGGAGGCAAGTTAAATAAAAGCTTTTAAATAAAAAAGTGGACCAATCTCAAAGAAAATGGTACTATTAGAAAGAGGTTAAAAAGTTTACCAAGAAAGCCTAACCAAAGAAGGAGAAATCGAAGGAAAATCGCTAAAAACGAATGGTTCGCGAGATATTGGCAAAACAAAATAAATAAATTATATATACAAAATTTGAAAGGAAATTTGTCCGTTCTTGGCCAACCTGACAACCCAGAAGTCTGAAAATTGGTCAGCTAGCATTGTCATCAGGTTTGAACATGTGTACCAAATTTCATATTTCTAGGTGCCCTATAAATATATTAAAAATTGATTACAAGATTTTACGACAGACATCCAGACAGACAGATAGGCAAGTTAAATAAAAGCTTTTAATATGTTTATATTAAATAATAACATTTTTAAAAATAGACTTTCTGTTTCTCACTTTTGTATCTAATCAATTATGTATTTTTTTATTTCTCTCTATAAAAAAATCTCAGTATAGTTTAGATTAAAATATTTTAAGTGGCATATTTACAAGTCATTTATTAATATGTATACAAGTTTTATATTCATTTTACAAATATTGTATAAGATGTGATTAATAAACTTTGTTAAAAAATTTACGAGTTTCAAATTATCAAATATATCTATTATTTTTTACATATGTTATATTCAAATGACATTTATGTAGGGATAATTTTATTGTTAATTTTCATTTTGATGTATTGTATACATTTGATCATTAATAAATTATTATTTAGGTATTAAAACTGCCTTTTTGTTCAAAGACAGCAACGTGTGAACGGGTACAGCTAGGTGGGGCAGTTAATCTAACATAAAGTTATCTTGCCAAGTATAGATTCAGTAGGGATTGGATGTTTTCTAGAATTGTTTTAACAAATGTTTGTTAGACAACCTTTACTCTGGTAAAAACCGGGCGAAGCTGGGTACATCCACTAGTATATTATATATATAATAATAGGGTAGTTCATTATTTTAATCAAAGGTTTGTCATAACAATGATATTTTTAATGGAATGAAATTGGGGATTACCGTATGTTGTTATAAGGCAAGGTTTGCTATATCCTGGGTTCTATTTAGGAGGGTTTTATAGTATATTGCGGGATTTATCGTGATATACTTTGTTACAGAAATGGAATGTGTTATTATTTTGTATGTGTTCTAGTTACCATATATAGGTGGGAAAATAAGAAATCAAATAGGAAAAGTTGCTGATTTAAAAAAAAGACCAACCCTGTTGGCTCACTTGAGCATTTTAAATGGCAGAACGCCATCTAGTCAAATTATTTGTTTATATTCACACAGATGGTGCTGTGTCATCAAAAATACTGTGAGGAGTCAGGGAATGTGTTTTTTTTTTTTATTTTCAATAAATATATTTATAACATAGGTTGCAGGATGATGTTATTCATGTACCAATATAATAGGGTCAAACCCGAAATCATGTTATACAGGTTGGCTTTTTTAAAATCTAACTATGATCACATCAAAAAGTATATAGACCTCATGAAACCTGATTTTCAATTATTTTTTTAATACAACCTAAAATTTCTTGCTAATGATTAATGTCTGTTGCAGCATATCTCAGTGAATACATCCAGTATTTCCTTTGAGAGAGGCCAGGAATTCTGGCCACTACTGAAGAATAAATAGTGTACCAGTTGAATGTAAAACTGCTACCTTGTATCAACCCAAATACATCAAGCATTTTTTCTCACAACCACACAGGAGAAAAAAATTATACCTGTTCATTCTTTAAAATTTTAACAATTTACATGGAAAGTTTAATAGCCCGCCAGCAAAAACACTCTGGTGAAAAACCTCACCTTTGTCCCCACTGGGATTATAGGACAAATTACTCTAGTGACTTAAAAAGAAACATCAGAACCCACACTGGTGAGAAGCCCCAGCTTTGTCCCCATTGTGATTATAGGACAAATATATCTAGTAACTTAAAAAGACATATTAGAACCCACACTGGTGAGAAGCCCCAGCTTTGTCCCCATTGTGATTATAGAACAAGTCAATCTAGTGACTTAAAAAGACACATTAGTACCCACACTGGTGAGAAGCCCCAGCTTTGTCCCCATTGTGATTATAGGACAAGTCAATCTAGTGACTTAAAAAGACATATTAGAACCCACACTGGTGAGAAGCCCCAGCTTTGTCACCATTGTGATTATAGAACAAGTCAATCTAGTGACTTAAAAAGACATATTAGAACCCACACTGGTGAGAAGCCCCAGCTTTGTCCCCATTGTGATTATAGGACAAATATATCTAGTAGCTTAAAAAGACATATTAGAACCCACACTGGTGAGAAGCCCCATCTTTGTCCCTATTGTGATTATAGGACAAATCAATCTAATCACTTAAAAATACACATTAGTACCCACACTGGTGAGAAGCCCCAGCTTTGTCCCCATTGTGATTATAGAACAAGTCAATCTAGTGACTTAAAAGACATATTAGAACCCACACTGGTGAGAAGCCCCATCTTTGTCCCCATTGTGATTATAGGACAAATCAATCTAATCACTTAAAAATACACATTAGTACCCACACTGGTGAGAAGCCCCAGCTTTGTCCCCATTGTGATTATAGAACAAGTCAATCTAGTGACTTAAAAAAACATATTAGAACCCACACTGGTGAGAAGCCCAGCTTTGTCCCTATTGTGAGTATAGGGCAAATCAATCTAGTACCTTAAAAACACATATTAGAACCCATACTGGTGAGAAGCCCCAGCTTTGTCCCCATTGTGATATAGGACATATCAATCTAGTAACTTAAAAATACATATTAGAACCCACACTGGTGAGAAGCCCCACCTTTGTCCTCACTGTAATTTTAGAACGATAATTTATAGCAACTTAAGAAAACACATTGGAACTCACACTAATTAAAAGCCTGAACTTTCCCTCTTGTGTTGAAGTGAATTTTATTGCCCTGGCAAATAAATATTTGTACCCTAAATCTATTTATGAACCTGATTGTCTTAATTAGGTTTTCCTGTATATAAATTACATTATTACCATTAAATGTGATTTGCTTTTACTTTTTATTCTTCACATTTTCCGAATCCATGGTAAATCCATGTATAAGACTACATTTTAATAAAGGCTTTGTGTGTGTTTTTTGTTCTCAGAAGTTTGAGATTTTCTCTATTTACTTCCTATGTATATAAAATAAATATATTTTGTAAATTTGTCAATATTTTCATTCAAAATATATTGTATCTCTATATTTCATAAATATTTAATAAATGGAAATTATTTTCGAAAATTGTGACTTAATTCTATTTGACACACATGAAGCATTAATTCAGACATTGTCAGTATTCACACCTCAGTCTAAAGCAAAGGAAAAGTAAAGTTTTTATAGAAATAAATAACATTTACTTAGAAGAATAATGATGCAGGGATATACATAGAAGTCATAATTATGCTGATTAGTGTATACATGTATGTCGAATCCTGTCGACTCAATGTCGAATCGGGGTGTTGACTTTTTGTCGAATGTGGTGGTGGTGTCCACTCACTATGAGATTGCTGTGGAGTTACTGTAGAATCCTGTCGAATTGTGTGTTTGGGTTGAAACATGGGGTGATTTAGTTGATTGGCGCAGTCTTGGTAGAATAGTAAAAAGGTTTTCCACAGGGGAAGAACGAACACACCTGGATTGAGTAGAGAATAGATCTTAGTGAGAGGGAGAATGAGATTGGAGGTATTTGGTCTTTCACATGATGGAGCTTACACTACCTTAGTGAGCCTATGTTGAGCACACCTAGTTTCGTAGCACGGTCGCCTACCTACTTTTTACTTCTTCTCCGAGAATATTGTGATATAAGATTAGCTAGTAGATATTCATTGTGGCCACATAAAAAGTTGCACACAATGGATTAAAAGTTCTCATGCTCTTTCTGTAGTTACATAACAGTAAGAAAAAGAGATATGAATGATCACGAAGCTACACATACTAGAGAAAAGCCTTTTACATGCTCCTTTTGTGAATACAGGTGTTTAAAAAAAAAAGACATGAGTTGACGCATATTGCTGAAAAGCCCCTTGTTTGCGCTACCTGTGAATACAGGACAAGTAGAAAATATATTATGAAAACACGGGGCCGTGGCTAAGCAAAAGCATACTAACGAAAATTTTTGAAAGGGGATCAGATTTTCGTCAGTGCAAGACTGAAGATCAAACTGTGAATCTTCTTTTTATCCAATGATTTCGAAACCACAGATTTCAGATGTCACTCTCATAGGAATTCCCAATCTCATTGTGGTGTTGAAGAAATTTACAAAAAATAGATATGTTTTAAAGCTATTTAAAAAAATCTTGGACTTTGGTCGCCATGTAAATAAAACCAAAAAGACTGACTCACATACTGGGTAGTTTAGAGAAATATATTGAACTCTCCAGGAACTTAGATTATATATGTAGAAATATATATATTTCAATATTCCATAGGTTTTCATATGCATCATAATTATGAATAGTGTAACAGCCCCTAAATCTATATACAATTCAACGCGCCAGATGATGCAATCACAAATAAATATTCTTTTTGAGAGTCCATGTACCCAAGACAGCAGGATGCAATTTTAGAAATCGTTATTTGATTTACTTCCCACCCGTTGACAAACCAGACAATAAATAATCATCTCTCTCATATAGATCACAGCTTCCTGGATCTTGTCCAGGTCTTCTGTGCTATCCTCTCTTTCAGGTGATATTAAACCTACCTTGTCATTTGTGTTACCTATTGACACCTGACCACGAGGACCATGAATGCTGTTGCTTGTGATACCACATATCAGTCGATTTTACCAAAGACAATACAAAGAGGATGAAACCTAGAGAGCAGAGCGACGCAGGAGATAATCACCAAGCCACCTGACATAGACACACAACTGGGGAAGCCCTTCCAAGGGTTGACCATTAGGTTCTTCCAAAATTAGAATCCAAACAATATACCAAAATTTTACCTTTTCCCTCAAATCCTTTAAGTGGTGATGAACCATCACAAATCAAAAAATATTTTTAATGAAAATTTCATGTTTCTTTCTTCTATAATCTTAACAACAATTTCTTCATATTTTACACATACCATCACTTGGGTGCTTACTCTTATATCCTTGTCCGCCATTGTAATATTTTAGCAAAAAAATACGAAACAATTATTCCTTATTGGTAACCCGAACAACAAACATAATTAAAGCATTTGACAACTGAAAAAAAAAAAACATCTCATCCAAGAGAGATATATTTATACCCAGGTTGCAGGTATTCAGAACGCCAACTACTCATACCTTCTCTATCAACACAAATACCATATAAAGGCATATGATA